>BGZK01001897.1:0-96505 GCA_005406025.1 Eumeta japonica
TTTTCAAATACTTTGAGCTAGCTGAACTCACGTTCTACTTTGGAGTTATTTTTCTCTAGTTTTCAAGCGATTCAGTAGTATAAAATCCTGATTTTTAGAAAAAAGAAGGAACCTTTTTTATTACCAATGCTTCGGCTTTTTTTAATAATTATCGGCAAATCTTGAAATAGTAGGACCCATTCTGCCGACCGGTTTTTCTGGTTCAAAATAGTAGACTCATCTCTTATCGCTTGTAAATACCTATGTATTTATATAAAATAGTTACAGGTTTATATATACATGTACCATGACTGTCCTCCGTTGTATAATTTATCATTTTACGACATCACTGTACACGCAATTCTTTTTGGCCATCCCTTAAATCATGCGGTGCCCATAGAGGGCAAATGTTTCAAATCTCCAGATTTACATCGAAAATCTTTCGCACTTCGCTCATATTACTACCTAATACAACATGAATTTACTTACCAATATTTTCTTTTTGAGTTTTAATATCAATCCCTTCAAGTGTATCGTTAAAAAGGTGATAACGTCCAAGTCTAAATTCACTGAAGAAGAAATACGCAACTACGAAATACAGCTTTATTGTCAAATACCAAATGAAGCTTCTGACAGCTTTTTATTGACTTAAACCACAAATTCGTACAAAACAATGTCGTGAATATTCTCTCAAATTAAATTAATTGTCGATGTCGGGATAAAGTTTTAAAAACAATGTCACAATAAAAATTCAAATGGTAATCCACACCACACTAAAACGTAACCTACTCCCAGCTTCGTAACTCTAGCTGCCATCGTATGGTTTTTAAGTTTAAAGAATTGAAAAGAGTTTAATTTTCTAATACCACAATTGTTTTTAATAAGCTTAAATGGTTAATTTTCGAAGTTTTCAGTATAACCTGACTTAATATCAGTTTATAATTGTGGTAGTAGAAATATTGATAATTAGACTGACGTTACTTGAGTACTATAATGAGCATATACAGTCACAGTCACCCGTTACTGTTTCAAATAAGTACTGAATTTCGAAACGCAAGTCAAAAGTCGCTACAGTTTGAACTGTACTCGTAAATAAATATCCATTAAACGACCTTTATTAGGCAATTTAATTAATTAAACTTACTTTATTTTTTATTTATTTAAGGTTAATTTGCAATCTCACGCCTATTTTCCATAAGGACAGGCAGTGATTACAGATTTCTCCGCGGTACTATCTCACATGACATGACATTTATCAATCTTTTTATGCAAGATCGTCGGTTCAAATTGCATAATATTTGGCCTTCTTTAATATACCATCAATTCAGTGAGTGGAAGATTTTCTAGGGCAACTCTTGCAGACCTTTCGATTATACATTTACATATACATTAGTTCTGTATATTTATTCTGTCAATTTACTTTCTTAGCCTTACCATTTGGCAAGACCAACGTAACATACTTTTTTACTCTAGTCATTGCATCTTCTTTCAAGCCACATCGTTTTACGATATCTATATTTCTATATCTGTCTTTTACAGACATACCACACATACTGTACAGAGATCACTTATCCGCTGCATTGATTCTATTTTCATGTTTCTTCTACCATACTTAACTTTCACTACTGTATGTAAACGTAGGGACCAGAACTGTATTATATACACATTATGACTTATACGACAGCAATCAAATTCCTATTCACTTCTTTTTTCAATATGTGTTATATCTTCATTTGTAAACAAACTACCAAAGTAGACAAACTTCTTCATTTGTTCAACTGTCTAAACTTTTATGCATATATTGTATTTAGCCATGCTTTTGTCTCTTTCAAACACCACGACCTTAGTTTTGCTGACATTTACTTTCATACCTTTCATGACTTGTTGCTATCGGTATTAAAGCCTAAAATAGGACAACGACAATGACATTCTCAATGGATCAATATTCTTTGAAGTGGTTAACCTAAATAAAACCAATAAAATTGAGGTTGAAATTTGAAATTGTTCAAGGTTGTGCCAGAAAAATAATGAAATTTAATATATATTCAATATAAGCCATCCTTTTAAAGTTTTAATATAAAAAGAATATAAAATAGTATCAGAATACGTGTACTTGTTTTCTGTTTCGATATTAAAAAAGGCATTTTTTGGAAAAAATACAAATTTCTAATTAACACATTCGTTATCAGAATAAAATCATTGGGAAAAAGGAGGATTAGTTTATATAAAATAACAAAATTAATATTCAAACCCCTTAATAACACGACAGTAGTTGTGAAACTTAAGGTGGGAAGCTATTTTCGTATCAACCTTGAACAAACGATAAAACATTACAATTAAAAAAAAAATGTGTATGTCATTTTCGAGGCACGACTGGAGTTTGCTTTTTAAGTGGATATGTTTATGAACATTCAAGACAAGAGAATAAATAAACATAAATTTTATTATAGCAAAAAAATGTTTAAATTGTATTCATAATTTTTAATATTAATATTATACTATAAAATATTGTTCATTAATTGTATTACATAAAAAGCTATTATAAGTTTGTGAAAATCACACAACTAAGTAAAAATTTCTGCGATTATAATTAACTCTAATTGAATAAATATATGGTATCTAACTACAATATAAAATACATTGTATGAAACAATAATTATTTCTGCTTTTGTTTATAATAATGTTGTTACGGACTGCGACGCCCTTAATATTAAATTTAATAAATTATTTAAATAATGTATACGCTAAGAACTCTTTTGTGTTTAATTGAGTTTTTTTTGTATTAAATACTTCAAATAACTTTCTTGCATTACCCGGTCGGGGATTAGTTATTAAGATTTGTAATATTTGTTTGCGTATATTTATTGTTTGTGTTTTATTGAAATATTTCTTGTTTATTGTATGTACTTCGTTATGTCGTATCTAATTATAAATACGAAATTATTGTAATGTACATATGAATTGCAAATTAAATTGTACATTGACGGTGGAACCAATGAGAGGCCGAGAGCCGGGGCGGTCTGTTTGGTACGGCCGCGAATCAGTGTACCGAGCACATATGGCGCTCTCAAGTCAAATATGTGAAGTGTATGACCACGCCCCCTTGAATGTAATGTATGCAATTTATGTGTGCAGGCGGATGCACTATCTATAAATTGCAGCGGAATAGGTGCATCCGTCAATAATATAATCCCCAGTACCTCAAGCCGCGCAGCCTCATCGTCACCATCTTTGTGGGAATAAACCGACCAGCAGCGCCCTATCATCCAACGACTCAGCGGTATCTGAAGTGACCATCAGAGGATCGGACAACGACGCGAGCATGTTTCAACTAGTGAAACTGCGCAAAGTTAAAAATAAAAAAAAAACCCGACGCCGGCACGTCTTTGAGACTGACAGCGATAACATGGAGACAAAATTGATCCCGAGGACTAAATTTTGAGGATTTACCGGCCTCTTCCGACACACCTCAAGCTCGAAAAGCGACCACCACACCACCGGCGATTGCTGGAGCCGGTGTCGTCAACAACAAGATGACCAGCAATAGACCGACAGTCTCCCCCAAAATTAAACCGTCCCCCCCTCCACCAGTGTACCTAAGGGACAAAAATAAATGGAGCGCCGTATCATCGGCGTTTGACAGATTCGAAATTCAATACATCAGTGCTAGGAACCTAGCCTACAGTATTAAAATCACAGTCCCAACAATTACAGATTTTAAAGGGCTAAATAATTACTCAACAAACAACATAGCGTCCCACAATCACCTGCTGGAGAATGAGCGCAACGTAAAAGCCGTAATCTGCGGCATACCCTTCGAATCCACTACTGACGAAGTGATGACTGACTTAGCGTACCAAGGTTACGCTGTCCAATCGCGCACAGACTGCACCGAAAGAACGACACCACAATTAGACAAGTGCTGGCGGTCTTTAACGAAGCCGCCAACACTAAGGACATTTTTAAAAAACTGCCTCTCCGGCAGCATCCAACAGTTAGGCTATCAAACAGAGCACGCCCCTTGGAAACTACATCAATACTACGTATTGACGATCATGTTGGCCCTCCGAGTGGTGAAAAGCGCTGGCTTTGCAGAACTAAAATCGGACTTCTATAGGGACCGAACAGAATAGGACCGATTAGCGGTTATCCTGGCACATCAGGATTTGCTGGCCAAACACTAATCCCCTCACCGTTGGACGTATTAAATCCAAAAACCTCTCGCTGCTTTCCTTTAACGCGCGTGGATTAAGTAATAATATAACTGAGCTAGATGTGTGTGTAAAGGAGTACTTCCTAAATAGTATTTTAATAACCTAAAAAGGTTTCTTGTATTTTAAAACCGAAATCACGCGTAGCATGCAAAATTCCAAACTACGTACAAATACGTACTGATCGACGGGATGCCCCAGAGGGGCTCCAGGGTACGGTACTGCACTGTAATACAAACGCTCACTCTGCTGTTGCCCGATAGACAGACTTCCGTTGACTAACCTAGAAGCTACAGTCTGTAGACTTGCTATGAGAGGACACGGTATCCTGGTTATGGCCTCAGTCTACATATCCTCAACAATAAGAACTTGCTCCGTAGCGACCTAGAATCATTATTCTCCTTAGAGGATGCAGTCATCCTATTCGGAGATTTCAATAGTAAAAACGTAGAATGGAAGTGTATCACTATAAAGAAAAACGGACGGATTCCCAGACAATAAGCAATATAGGCCGGATGTCCTCATCATCGTATTATTTAAGGGGGTGGCGCTGGGACTAGGAGTCATCGAAACACTTTAACGTCTCAACTCAGACCACTGTCCTGTGCTCCTGAAATTAGGCCTTTTAACCGGTGATAGATCGAATCCAGTACAAACAATAACAAATTGGAAAAGTGTGTCGGTCGCGCTTGAGAAAATTGACACCCCGAGTTAAGTGATATCTCAAGCAACAGCGTTTCATCTGACAAAATTGACCATACAATAGAGGCTCTCACCACCCACGTCAGGGCAGTCAAGAACAAATCCAGGAAGGTTTCGGCGAACACATATCACCGAAAACTTTCAAGATATGTACTCAAGCTGCTGAGAGTCAAAAACGCAACCCTGCGCCGCGAAAGCGCATACCCCACTCCATTTAATAGGTGCCGTGCGTGCGCCTTCTAACGTAAAATGAGGGCACGCATACAGGAAGTTCGCAACTATAACTGGAATACCCTCATAGACGAGATTATCTCTAGCCATAAAATTTATTGGAAATTAGCCAAGGCCTTCAAATCGGAGGGATACGAGCCAATTTCTGCACTCAAGGAACCTGATAACACTGACGCGTTCGAAGACCGGGATAAAACTGGGTGCTTTGCTGACACCATCGAGCAACAATGCTCCCACACATCCCCCCATACAACCCACAACATGTACACTGGATCGAGGAGGAGTTCGACAGAAAATCTCCCTTAATCCTATGGACGATCTGGATCCCGTCTCACTGGATGAAGTCTAACGCCACATCTAAAAACTCGACACCTGAAAGGCACCGGTCCTGGACGGTATCAGTAATAAAGCAATAAAATGATTTTCTGTGCCGCTAATCTTGATGGTCGCTATATTTAACGCGTGCCTTAAAATTGCTACTTCCTACCTAGCCAAAAAGAAGCAGTCATAATCGGCATCCGAAAACCGGGGAAACCATGTGACCTCCTCTCCAGCTACAAACCAATCAGCTTCCTGAGCGGCCTGGGCACACTCTATGAAAAAATCCTGAAAACACGCTTCAGCAATCATCTATTAAACAATGGCCTTATAATAAACAATTAAGAGGGCTTCAAAAGGAAACACAAAACTGTGTTTCCTTTACAGTATTTTTCGATGTAGCAAAAGCCTTTGATAGGGTTTGGAACGTGGGCCTAATACACAAATTTTATATCCTAGAGGTACCAGATCGTCTGATACTAATTATACACAGTTACATCAATAATGGAGAATTCACCTTTCGCCACGAAAACACTTACTATTCCAAACGACCCATCAAAGCGGTAGTATCTCAAGGCTCCATACTCTCGCTGCATCTGTATTCTGCATACACAAATGACATTCCGAAACTACAAGCAGGCGTCTAACTCGCGCTCTTCGACGACGACATGACACTCTACTTACGTAGCTGTAGTGTAAGATATATAATACCGCGGCTCCAGCGAGCGATTGACGAGCTAACGAAATGGTTTCAACTCTGGAGGATCGACGTTAATCCGGAGCAATCAGCAGCAATTTCTTTAGACTACAGAATGAAAAATAGGACTCGAGTAGTCCCCGTAAACACTACCACCTTCCGCATGTTAAATACTCCCATTCCCATTCCGTGGCAACACAATTACAAATATCTAGGCATTATGGTGGATAAAGATCACCACTTCAGAGATCATATCTGACATGTTATGCAGCTACCTAAATTCTACATGTCACGCCTCGGCAGTATGATACATAAAAAAAGCAGAATGTCGCTACGCAACAAGTGTACCATTTATACGATGTGCATAAGGCCGGTGATGACGTACGCGTGTCCAGTCTTTGTTAACGCGCCCTAACTGTTCAAAATCCCAACAGACGCATAGTGGTACGTCAAGAACTCAGTTCTCCACAGAAACCTAGAACTCCCTACCACATCTAACTACATGAAGGACGCGTCAGAGCAATTCTTCAGTATAGCAATTAATCACCCGAACCCATTGATTTTATCTGCTGTTTCTTACGAGGCACCTCCCGTAAATCCCTTTATTAGAAGGCCACGAAATGTTCTTATAGACCCGCCTGAGATAACCTCACTGCCAAGGTCGAAAAATTAAACAGTACACTTAAAGACTTATAAAAATAGGAGTAGGCCCCTAAATCAGTCAGCCTCAAGTGGTTTAACTTCCGGGGCGCTCACCGCACACCGCTGTTACCCAGAGGTGACTCGCTATGCCGAGGGAATTCAAGCGGACCCCCCGTAGGAGAGTCACGTACCGACAGCATCTCTATATCGATCGGTCGCTTCCAATAAGGCTGACAGACCCTGGTTTGACAGCGGAAGCCAACATCAAAGTTTTCGGGGGTTTTTTGGTCCTTGAAAGTTGGACACACCACACGCACGCCGGTGCGTGATAGCTAATAAGGTTTTTTATCCCCCTTTCCCCGCAAGGAATAAACAAAAAAAAAAATCGCTTCCATCGCAGTTGTACTGCGATCTTCACATGTAAAACTCGTGCTGAAATATAGAAGTTGAAATATCAACGCTATCCATCATTTCTGCTTACACCGCAAGAAATCCGTTCTCCGAAGCGACAAATTCATAAATCCGAAGTCCAGGCTTACGCGGCGGTGAGGAATCGCCGTTGCAAATGTTATGAAATATTAAAAATAATTTTATAAAGTTAAATAAAAAAATGTTTTGGCCGCGGTGAGATTCGAATCGAAAATGTTAAAAATTCTAGTGGAGATCAAATACATATAAAAAATGTGACGCTTTGAATGAACGCTTAATATTTTCACTACTCATAAAATATCCATAACTGACGCCTTCTATAAAAATCAATTCTTAAAGAATAATCTCCGATAAAAAAAATCTAAAACCCTTTTCATTGTTTAAAATAATAATAGTAAAGAAAATAGATGTTCTACATTTTCATCTGCTATTATTTGTTAATATGAACAGATTTTTATAAGTCTTACTAAATGATTACACTTTAACCTATATGCGGGACGGTGTAAACATCGAAATCGCAAAGCCTACAAAGTTTAAATGAATGATCACAAGGAAGAAAGATTAGTAAGCGAGTTGAACATTTGAATATAACATTATCGGCACCGACAGATAAGTGTTCCATAAGTGTCAACAATATATTAAGCTACTGTTACACATGCTGATTACTAGCACGAAAGCATGCCACTATTGAGCAATTGCTACTTAGTAGTATGTGTGTCGAAACATTGCTAATAATGAGCATGCTCATTTTGAGTTTGCTCAAAAATCAACGGTCGTGCGATTTTTGGGCATGCTACCTGCTGCGCGGGTGGAGGGGGGCGTGCTTTTAGCGCGTGTGAATAGGTTTGCCTATTAAGCATGCAAGTCAATGCTAGTATCGATCCATAGATGAATATGAATATATAGAGATATCGATCAGTCGTTCGCAACAGGTACGTGTGCACCATCTTCACGCAAAATGTCTCGCTGGGGCGACGAAAAAACGCTCAAATTTGTAAATTTATACCGAAATCACGAGTGCTTGTGGAATCCCCGCATACCGCAGTATAAAAATAATGTTGATCGAAATAATGCGTACCAAGACTTATTAACGAACATGGAGGATCCGTCCTTGACTGTGAAAATCATTAAAACCAAAATTAAAATTTAAGGTCTGTGTACCACACAGAATTAAAAAGTCGAGAATTCAAAGCGATCAGGTTCTGGTGCGCCACTGTATACAAACCATCCGCGGCATGGTTTCATGAAATGAATTCCTCTTTGGGGACACCAGCGAGTACAGGGAAACTACTTCTACGGAAATGGTGAGTTTCAGTTTTTAATAAATAAAATGCACTTAACTGTTTGTAAAACATAATTGTTTAATATCATAGAACAAGTACAGCATGTTTTATTGATTAATTTATATCAGGGCAGAAGAATTAAATGACGATGGTGAATTTATAGGGTCTCTGCCGTTTCACCAAAATATTTTGGTCAAATGTTTCATTTGCCAAATTTTTCGTTTCCAAATAATAATTTTCTCCGAAACCATATTTTTTCAGACTTTCATAAAACAAACCTAACCTACTGTATTCTATAAAACCATAACATAAATACACTGAGATTTTTTGGTTTCGGAGGTTTGAAATGAAACATTTGCAAATGAAACATTTGACCAAAAATATTTTGGCGAAACGGCAGGATCCCGAATTTATATCATATGACCTTGCCACGGTACCGCCTCTGTAGTTTCAAAGAGCTGCGCATAGGTGTTTCTTATTGCTTCTGCCCGCCGAGAAGCGTGGTTATTGTAGCGTGTAGGTGGTAAGCCTTCCAAAACTTGCCGCATTTGTGCTCTCCATGCTCGTGGTACCACAACACCTTGTTGTATATCTTCGAAGTCTACGCATCTTTGCGTGATGTACATATCTGATGTTTTCCGAAGCCAATTGTGTAAAGTGCAGGCAGCTAATGTAATTGGATCAATTTTTTGGGGTCATATCGATGGCATTAATAAGAACTCGAAATCTAGTTACTAAAATACCAAACGCATTTTCAACGATTCGTCGGGCTCTTGATAAACGGTAGTTAAATATTTTTCTACGCGTTGGGGTTGTTTGATATGGCTTCATAAGATATGTCTTTAGAGGAAAAGCTGCGTCTGCCACAATAACCGATTGGTCCGGTAAATTGAGAGTATTGTTTTCCATAGCTTGTGCCAAATTAGATTTTTGATAAACACCTCCATCAGAAGCTCTTCCATTAGTTCCAACGTTTATGTATGAAAACAATAGTCATCTACTAATGCCAGAAGTATAATGCTATTGGCGCCCTTGTAGTTATAGTAGTCAGAAGTATCATCAGGAGCGAATATATTTATGTGTTTTCCATCTAACGCTCCAACACATCCTGGAAAGTTCCATTTTGTACGAAAACCATGCTCAATGCGTATCCAGTCTTCACGGCTTGGAATCTGTAAAAAAAAACTTTATTACATTACAGTACACTATTATGTTGCAGGATTCAGACCAGTCTTCGCAGCATTCGGACGTGTCTTTGCAGCGTCCGGAAAATTCAACTACGCCAGAGAATGTAATGTCACCACCTTCGACGATCCCAGAAGACAGACCTCAATCACGCTCATCTAGTCAATCTAGTGTCACATCGACACGACGTAAAAGAAGAGCTCTACAGGAGGAGCCAATGAATGATGCACTCAACCGGTTGGAAAACATAAGTTCTGCGATAAATACACAAACAGAATATGACGAATTCCATTATTTTGGCCTGAATCTTGCAGCCCAACTGCGAAGCCTGCCACTGTATGATGCATTAGACGTACAAACTCAAATCCAGAACATTTTGACTACAGCAAGACGTCGCCATCTGTAATCTGCCGTGACAGAAACAAGCTCTGCTTTAAGCGCAGCTTCACAAACAGGCACACAATTTTACACACTTCCTGATAACAACAGCGTTGATTTGTTGCATCAAGCATGGCAGTCTTCTTAAACCTAGTTATTACTCAATATGTTCAAATGTTGTTGATTACTTTTTTGATTATCTAATACTTAATTCATATAAGTGTATATAAAAGTTAATTATTTCTTAATAAATGTTTAAATGTTGTTGATTACTACTTAATACAAATAAAAAAAATAGTACCTATATATAGTTACTATGGCATCGTAAATGTTTAAACATTACTGTTTTTTTTAATAAATGCCTTATGTCTACTATCAACGTTTTACTTACCCTTATATAATCCTTCAAAGCACTGTATATTGCTTCACAAACTTCAGGTAGAAATATCGATATAGTAGATCTTCCAACCCTGTAAAGTGCTTCCAATGTATGTAAAGAGTCTCCAGTTGCTAGATATCTTAATGTCACTTCCAACTTTAGCTGGGATAGCATTTCGCATGTGTGTATCTTGTTTCTGTATAGCGCTTTCAACTTGAGAGAGTAAAAGTCAAATTGATGCGGTAGCATCCTCAAATGGTTTTGTAACCCGCAGCATCTTCTACTCGCATTTGTGTAAGCAATTGCGCACTTGCTCCTAAGTCCTGTCTTCTAGATATCCAATCACGAACCCAAATCTTTCTTTTTCTTTTTGCCGAGCTGATATAAGCTTCTGGATGCATTGCATCGCCAGCAAAAGGATGATCTTATTCAGCTCCATACGGATAGCTGTTTGATTGTCCATGGCTTTGTTTGAACTGACAGAGAGTGAGAGAGCATGCTATAAAATGGCATGTGTATTGGAGTGTTTGCTTTGAGCATGCTAATTCAGGAGCATACTTAAAACTAGCATGCCTATTGCTAGCAAATGTAAACTGCTCATAAGCATGCTCATATTGAGCATACTCAATAGCATGCTTTTTAGCATGCTATTTTAGAGCATGTGTAACAGTAGCTTTAACCTTTTCTAATTCTTTTGTCAAATGTAATTGTTGACAAAAAACCGTCCAACGTTCGTAAAGACCGATTAGTAGACATTCCCTCTTTACATTTCATTCCGTGACTTAAACGTCTTAACATAATTAAGTACTCATTAGTCGTTGAGTTTTTAACGCAAAAACTTAGTGAGCTTAAAAAATTTGTACAACACTTTAAAGTACAACATGTACGAACAAAAGCGAAAGCAACTTTCGAGCACTGCTCCAAGTTGATCATTTTCAACAAGTTAGGTGCGAAAACAGCTTACAAAAATCATTAAAGATAGCGATGTGTCACGTGATGTGTTAAACTCCGTTCTTTAATATCTAGTAATCGTTGATCGTATTAAATGGACAGTCAAAATAGTACTGTCGAAATTTTAAATACTGATGTAACTGATACCACAAATCAATCCATACTTACACAGTAGTTGCGAACTACACTCAAAAAAATTAACAGATTAAAACTGCTACTGTGTAAATGAAAGAATGATAGTCCGCTAGTTTATTTAGAAATACTTGGGTGTAATTGTTTACATGAATTCATTAAAATTGTCTTACATTCTTTGGCTTCATCTGTCTTATAATAACTTCATTCATCTTTTATTATTCGATTTACAGCACGAAGGGTGACAGATTAAAATGACTGTTTGAGATCTCGTCCGAATCAAAATCACGATTGGGATCGAGATCATAATTTAAGGAAAGGGCGCTTGAAAGACAAAGTAAAGGAATTAACTATATGTCCATATGCGCAGAGCCACGAACGTAAGCTAAGTTGCGGGACATTAAAGAATTGGTATTTTTGTACAAATAAACGAGTGACTAAATCTTTTGTCATCAACTTCAAAATAATCAAATTATCGTTTATTTTATTTATATCTTTTAAGTTTACATTAAAATATGCATAAACATTAATAGATAAATAATACTGTCCCTATAATATAATTACTGACTGCAATTATTTCTTACTAACATTGTTTAAAGCCACTCATGGTGAAACTGAACGCAAACCGCAAATAATTTTGATCACACAGCTGAGTCATTGTTCTTAAGTCGTACATCATTTAACAATTTAGGAGACAAATTGCAAATTATAATATTTAACAAAATTATTATTTTGACGTTCTTAATAACGGCCATCTCTTTTATGGAAATAGCCGATATAATTACATGCGCTTCAAATGTTATCGTACAATATTTTAAACAACGGCCCATCAATCAAAATCATCTTAAAATCATTGTCAAAGTAAAAATAAGTCGAATATTTCAAATTATTTGGCACTTGGTATAGTTTAAACAATCGTATTACTGAATAATAATATGATGCAAACGTAATTAGCTATCTCAAGACAAAACCCCGTCAGGATATAGCTACGCTGTGGGAAAATGTGCACCAGCAGCGACAGAAAAAGCTATCTTGTCTATGTCCGGTTGTTTGTCTTGCAGTAATGGAATTGGAATGGGATGGAAATTCACAGTCTACTGGACAGATAAACTTTATTGGCGTTTGGCTACAAAAGAGACATATTTACGTTTCATGCTGTTATCCAAACGTTTGGTACCATTTTACAAATAGTGGTTATTTTTATATTCATGAATTACACTGGTCGGAAAAATTAAAAAAAAAAACTTGACCAATACGAGTCAGTAGGTAAAACGAATGCGGTCTGCTTTTCACAGGTATTGTTGTTTATACCCTTTATGCGTAAATAAATAGAGAAAATTATAATTTGAGTTCTATTATTCAAATGAAAAATCTGTGTTCCATTAAATAGAACTGAAAGTGGCATTTCTGATGTTATGGTAAATAAATATTATGATCTGTCAGCTTTTTGATGATCTCATTGTTGGATCTTGAAACCTTCCACTTTGGCCCAGTATGAGCTAAGGGCTGCTAACGACGCATACGTTTGTCAGTGTCACTTCTTAATGAGAATAAAAATGAGAATAAATAAAAGTGTATAAAATTTACGCCTCCGAATGTAACCCATAAATCTAGAAATATTTTAGTTCGGAACTAGCAATTACGTTCTGTTGATACTGTTGTATTCCTGGGCATTACTTACTGGGTTAGACTTCAATGAGGTTCTCGCATTACTAAGTTAGCGATAAGGCTTAGCCAGATCTATTCAGTGCAACAACTGCATATGCAGCAGACTGCATATGTAATTCAAAATATACGAAGTTTGTCATATGTAGGAACTGCCGGACTAATTTATTTTGGTTGTTTCCATAGCCTGATGTCTTATGACATTTTGCTCTAGGGACAAGCCGCAAATGTATAAAGAATTTTCGTACTGCAGAAGTGATCTGGGCTACTTGGACTTCGAGTATCTCTATGGAGTAAATTTGAAGAAATCGGAATTTTAAATTTGATATATCAGTTTATATACGAAAATTTAGTACATGTAAAAAAGAGTATAGAAATGTTCCATAAAAACAGTGGTCGACATAATTTCAATGCGAGAAAGGAAAAACTAGCCAAGAGCATGTCGGACCATGCTAATTATATAGTTCCGAAATAATTATTACAAAAAAATACACTACACATAAAAAAGTACGTTGTTACATGTTTTCCATGTTTCCTGTACAACATAATTATAAGCTTTTTAGTCTCCTATAACTAGAAAAACAAGTAGGTATGTCGACTATTACTATTAAACTAATGTAAACTGGATGCGTATCTTCATGGCACTTCCGCCTTTTTGTTGAGAAGCGCAGTTCTTTAGAAATAACTCAAAAACAATATATCCGACCATGTTCAAAATATTTTTGTATTAAAAGTAAAAGCGTTACCTCCTTTACTTTTTTCATAATTTTTGTACATACGGTTTAGAAAATAGAGGAGGACACAATTTCTGCAATTGTCGGTGCGATTATTTCCGAAATCATTCACATAATCAGAAAAATTGCTTGAAGATCTTAAAATGTTTTCAAAAGAACTGTCTAAATATGTACAATAGTAAATATTTTAAGGCCTCCTCAAAAAAATATTTCAGGTAAAATCAACGAGTACGTTGATGTTACCTGAAATAATTTTTTTCAGCTTCCCTTACATGTATGGAGTGCCCCCCTAGAACTATTTAGTTTTATTATTTCTCCACGAAAATAAGTAGCGGCTCATACAATACACCTTCACTATAAATTTCATCAATACATGTTTTGTAGTTTTTGAAAAAAAGTCTTTGACTTACGGACGAACGGACGGACGGACAGACAGGACGAACTATAAGAGTTCCGTTTTGGCCATTTTGGCTCGGAACCCTAAAAATGAACTATATTTATTTGTTAGTCGATTATATAAAGTCACAAACTCGTTTAAAAGATAATGTGTGCGCTTGTTCCATAACGTGTCGGTAGATATTCAAAACTAACCCTTAAATAAATTTAAGACCATTATTAAACAAATACTTGGTAAAAAAGAGTATTGTAAAATAACCGATAATTCTCAGGACAAAACTCCATTGACGTAACCAGCTCGACTTCTTATCGGGTTGTATCTTTGTAAAATAATTTCGTTATGTATTATTATTGTATACAATACAATTAGAAAAGAACTGTTCTCAAATTTCTTGCTCGTTCTTCTTGATGGAAAATCGCCTTCTGAACGAGTGGTGAACTCATATTACAATGGCAAATTATTATTGGAATAACGTATTTCAGGAGTTATGTATAGCTTACAAAATGAAGAGATTTTTTAATTTAAATTTGAACATACGATGACAACGTTCAGATCCGTAGCCTGTATGTGCTCTCCGAAGCAAAAAGTAACCGGTTTCATTTGACGTAATTTAAAAATTCATTGTCGTCAAGTTTCAAACCTCATAACCTTCAAATTCTAAGGCAGTGCTCTCGACCAATAAGTTATGACCATTATAAAATATTATTGTTATAATAGTAATTGCATATATTGTGTATTTAAAACTTTCCTCATAAATACAAATTACGTAAGTCACTATTTTAAGTAAGCAGACTTTTTTAGATTCATCAGATCAGTATTATTGTCTATTTTATCCTATGTTTTGTTTTTGAAGTTATACGAAAAAATGATGAGAGTCAATTTTCATCGGGGTAAAACGAAAACTACAGTATGAAGTTCTCGCAAGCGGTATAGCGAGCAATTTTAGACAGCTAATATATGATGTGTCGAACGTTCGAGCTGGATGAGTTGTTTTCCTATATACATTCTCCAGGTCACCAATTAGGTGACTTATCCCCTTTGAGGGTTAAGTTTTCTCTTTACTTCCTATTTAGTTATAAATACATTTTCCTGCGTCCTTACAGGACATATATTTATAAAACTATAGATATAAATATATCCCGTTGACCCCCACGCATTAGATCCTTTTCTTATTATCTACTTTTTGTTTCCCGTCACCAAGCATATGACCATACACCCCCGAGGGGTATACCCCACACCGCCCTTGCCATATCGATTCCCTACCCTCCTCTACTTCCCCTCTGGGATAATCACATCTAACGCGACCAACCACAGTAGTGGGAAGCCATAGAATTTCAAAATTATTCTCGTTTGAATCGGAATTAAAAGAGGAAGTTTTTGGCTAAGGCCGATTTCCCAAATTCAATCCAGCTGTTGAGAAATAGAGGAGTTTTTCAAAAACTTATTAATGTTATGATTCTTTTAGGATGTTATGAATGTTATGAATTAGGTATTATGAGTTGCTCGCGAGCGATTTATTAAGAAACTTCATACCACTAATAACTGATGTGGCAATTCAGACACTACCGGAAGATGCTATGGTAGTGGATACAAGAAGTAACGTTGACATATTACAATTTTTGACTCACTAATTGTTATAATTATAAAAAAAAGAAATTGGTATTATATTTTGTATAAGAATATGAATATCAATTTATTTCATTTTTCAAATTTAAATTAAACTTTATCAACCGTATGGATTATTCCACTCCAGTCAGTCAAAAACTATTTTTTGAAGTACGCTTATAGATTTGAGGTTAATTGTCGGTATGTAATATTTTTGTTAATATTTTAAATTAATATTATTACATTGTTATTTAAGACATAGTTAATACAATTTTTTTTTTGAAATACAAATTGATTCTTTATACAGATATATAGAATTGTTCACATTTTAATTTTGTATAAAATTCAGTTTCTTTTATAGTTTACAACTAGAAGAATTTACTTTTCTTCGATAATATTAGTATTAGAAAATAGAACGACAGACATATAACAGTGAGGACTGCTTGTCTTTATTTATGTTATTCTTTGATTGATGTTCACATCAAAGTGATTCATTTATGCGCTAAATAAAATACATATTAAATATGTTGAAATACAGTAGGAAAAATGACACGCCTCCGAATAAGTCATGAATTATGCGAAGAGAAAATTTTGGCTTTACCAAGACAAATAGTTGCTCTTGCAAAGACGCCTCGAAAGAGAAACATTCATGACGAGATATTAAATAATTTATTTATTAGGTATCGATTGAAAAGGAATTAAACATATCCATTTAATGTAAAACAAATAATTTACATAAAACGTATGTCTACATGTGATGTATACATTTTTTGCTGTTGGTGATCTATTATTATTTATTTACATTTTCATTTAAAGTTACATCATTATTTCCAGTTTGTTAATAAAAAAATGCTTGTATATCTTCGTTTTAATTGAGATCGAGTCTTAGAATAACGACACATGTTCTACTTAAGGTGAGATATAATTTCTTGGTCACGAATCGAATGTGTTTAAGATAATCTATGAAATAAAACCTATTAAACCAACACGATTTATTTTTCTTTCATAAACTAAAATCCGCTTTTATTCTGAAACTATAATTGAAGTCTTCCAATACAACTGAGTAGTATTTAATAATAAAGCATATTTAACTGCGCGTTCCATATTGACAGTGAAAAGAGCAAGGCAGTTCTATTGTTTCTTGTAGAAAAAAATATAAGGCTCACTTCCACAGTACTTCTAGGGATCACACGTGGTTTGAGTGAAATTTTTTTATAGGTTTGGCTTATTAATCTCGTCTTTTGACTTATGGCAAATGTAACGGCGATTTCTACACCGCCGCGTAAGCTCGCACCTCAGACAACGGATTTCTCGCGGTACAGGCAAAATGATGGACAGCGTTGACGTTCAGATTTCTTTATTACAGCACGAGCTACACTGTGATGTGTGTGCAACTGTGACGGATGCACTTTTTTGTAGCTCTACCCTTGCGACGAGGAAGGAGGGCAAAACCCCGTTGTGGGCAGTCCGTACGCCCGGGCGCACGGGGTGTGTACGACTCGCACGGACTAAAAACCTCCTAACAACTTGCAACTGCCATATCTCAAGGCTTTGTCGTCTGGTGCGGCCAGTTCGGCATGGAGATGCTGTCGGCGCGTGACTGCCCTATGGGTGCATTAGGAACAGGCACTTCGGCATAGGAAGTCATGTAAAGTATGTAGCAATTCTATATGCAACTTATATGTGCATATAGACTAAGTACAGAAGAATAAATGTAGGCAAAAATAGACAAATATTACGAAATTAACAATTTCTAACAACTAATCCCTACCCGGGTAATGAAGGACAATGACTTAAATTATTTAATTAAAACACGCACAAAAATACAATTAAACACAAAAAGGAATCCTTAACCTAAATCCATTTTTATTAAATTCTATATTATACATTTATTCACAAATTAGTACTCAGAGCGCGGCTGTCCGTAACGGCCATATTTATGTAGGTTGCCTGTGACTCTCGTCTCACCTTCGAATACCGTGCAGACATTTTTGTTTCAAAATTTACACAATAATTTTTTTATTGGCGAATTTCTTCACATTTGTAGTTGTGATTGAAAATTGATATCAGGGATAAATTATGGTTTTTTTTTTTTCTTATGATTAGCTTAAAATTTTCAAATAATTTTGTTTATTGTCATAAATTATATAATTTATAAGACGACGCTCAACCTATATGTAACAAATATAATATTAGCATGTATAAAATAGACATTTCTCAGAGAATCATTACAACTCACTTCAATAAAATGTTTTACTTACACATGTTTTTGTATGTATGTTTTGTTCGTTATTTATAATTATCATTGCGTTTCTGTGATTGCTTATCTCTTATTAGCTTTAAGAATGCAAGTTTTTTGCAGTATTTGTCGAAATACTCATAGCGGTGTTGTGCAGTCTTATCGTAGGTCCTAAAAATGTGCTATCGCCAACCCTATACTGCAGTTTCAGCGGAGCAATAATATATAGTATATAGCAAGTATGAATCTGCTCTACACCTAGATGTATGATGATACGGGCTCCATACAAAAGCAGCGACAGCGGTCAAACAGCTGCAGACATAACATAAGTAGATTAAACGGTATTAGTTTAGGAACCGCATAGCCTTCGTAATCTAGTTACTTTCGTGTATAGCCCTTTAACACAAATAAAGTAGGTGCCTATTTTTCCCGTCGCCTACCCTAAAAATCATCCTTTCGCAAGTTATCCCGTCGCTTATAAGCCGTCGGCCCTCTCGCCCTAATACAAAGGGCCGGGAAGGTAACGTAATTACGCGAGTAAAGCTTTGTTGTCAAACCTTTTCTTTTGTTCTTCAAACGTGAAAGCCTTAGTATTTGTCGGAGGAGTCCTCGAAAGCCTAACTCGGCTCCCGCGTCGAAAACGTCATTGAGCAACAAAAGGTAATGGGCTTGTACAGCTGAAGTCTGTAATTGTACTCGCGTAATTGCTTTCTGTTCGTACAAGTCGGTTAATAATATGATTACCAAGAATCAACTTTAATATAATATACCCCAAGAAATATTATATTAAATATTGAGCAACGGTATTGTTCGTTTTTTGACCGGGCGAAGCCAAAGGTTAAACAAGCCATCGGTTAACGACAAAGTTAGAGAATTATGAAGTACAAACAAGGTATTTTTAGGCAGTTAACTGTTAACTTACTGGACGTTAATTGTTTCAAACGAGAGTTTGAAACACACAGCTGTACATATTATACTACTAAATTCGAGAACACGGATACACGTCCATGCCTCCTCTCGCTGTAGGCGAATTAACAAACCATTGTGCACGTCCGTGCTATATTTACTAATGTGTTAAGCTTCGAATTCGAACTTTCCATACGGTACACGAGTCCCTGAAAGCTTTACTGAATGTATATGTACGTTTTGTACGTATTAAGCCCCGTTTAGTTTTACGCCCGCTCCTCCCGCGCTCGCTCACAACCAATTCCCAGTTATGGTATTTAGTTCCGCCGTTTAAAGTTTATGCCTCTATTAACTTTCTACGCTTGTGCCCGCGGCCCGTATAAAATGAAATTAATTTCAGTTCTTTTACGGAAAATACGACTTCGGCGGGCGATGTCAGCTGATGGTCGTTACGATTTTATGGGAGAAAATTTTCTATTTTTGCAAGAGATTCCATAAAGTATCGACATGGAACATTGGAAGTTTTCATGAATATCCGCATATAAACACTGATACTGTATTTCTCTGGTAAGTACGTTAATTATCTAAATAACTCGGGTAAAAATTTAAAGATATGTTGGATGGATTTGGTGAGTAAAAAGCAGTTTTTTTATAAATCTTACAAAATATCATATCATGGGCAAACCATTTTTTTTCTCGTTATTCAAGGAACCCTTCCTCATTTTAGATTATTAGAAATGATATATTTGATAAATTTGAATTTTATTCATATTCTTTAATTTATTAAACAGATTATTGATATGTATAAAGTGCATCGCTGTTTGTAGGTTTCAACAATAATATAAATGTATATTATATGTACTATAGTGGGTCAATTTTAATTGGTCATATTTGACAATTGTGACATCCAATTTCGTAGTAAAATGGCTTAAAGACAACTTAATCGGTTAAAAATCAATACACAAGTTCATTTTTAGTGAATCGATTCCATATTCAGAAAATAACATAAAATTTTAATATATATGGAGTATAAAAATATGTAATGTAGGTACAAATAATAATATTTTTCTAGGGGGGAGACTTACCTCCAACAGTAAGTGTACGACAAGGGACATGAAAGAACATATTTCACTGCCCTCTGAATTTGATGAATCACAATCGGTTCGATTTAGGGAGATCCAGCAGGACTAGCTTAAGTGCATCGTATTGAACATTCATCACAACTCACAAGTAAAACGGTTCGTGACCAAAGTAATCCATCTGTTGCCTTGCAAAATATTACCATAGAGTCGACAGCGAGCGTCGACCCGCGGGATCCGATTTTCGATATCCGGTCGTGTGGCGTTTATTCCGCCAACCACCGCTGTTTAGGATTCCCTGCCGATTCCCAAATCGTTTTTTACGAAGCCCATGGCCTAAAATCGGATGATCCAGCTCCTATCCCGGAAGCTACATGGAAAATGAGTATGTTTACTTTTGTTTTATATTCTCCGCATAACAAACCGGAGTTTGTTATGTTATTCGGATGAATACGAAGTCGATTCCGTAATAGAAATAACCGCTCTTACAGTATTCGTATTTTACGATTTGTTTCGATTTTCGATGAAAGTTTTTAGGTGAGTTTAAAAAAAATACTACTTGTTGCGTCGATGTTGAATTTTTAAATAAATAATTACATTGCAAAACCGCTAGGATTCTGCGACAATTTGTCGATATTTTCTACAAAACGCCTTAAGTGTCATAAAAAAGTTCATCTTTTATTAAATGACGCATTATTCCGAAGACGAAAATGGGACTTCATTAAAAAATGACGACTTGAAATCTCCATCAGATTTGTGTAAAATATAACGAATTAATTCAAAACCACTGTCGATCAAAGTTGTAAATTTATTTAAATAATATTATTATTAAATAGTATATTATTGTTTTCTCAAACTATGAAACCATAAAAAAATATATAAAGCACTCCTTCGAAGTAATTTACAATTTCGTAGCTGTGTAAAGTGTAAAACAATTAAGTGACTACATCAAATTGAGGTAGCATTCAAAATTTTTTGGCTATACAAAATTTTCACGTTTCAAGTTTTGAAGTTGAACTCGTGTCCAACAGAATTTAATGCGAGCAACGACACGCCGAGACATGAAGCATGACTGAATATTAAGTCCAAATGTAGTGTTTCGGTTCGTCGGAAAATTTGGAAACTGTAACTACAGCCATTTCGCTAAGACAGCTTTTATTACCTTCAAAGCCTGTGTCGACGTAGTTCGCACTGTTGTCGGTTGGCTTATAGGACAAGTTAAGGACAGCCATAAAACGTTATTTTTTTAATGAGCTAATGGAACGATAGTATTTGCCGTACTACGTCATGTTTATACCTTTTGGTCTGAACTGAGTTGGATGACTCTAATTTTTAAAAATACTGAACCGAGTAGATTCTTCTCTGATGTGTTTCTTCGAATGAGCTACATGCAAGTGAATTCTAGCGATTACATTTCTTTGACAGACATATTTGAGTTGTGGTTTCATTTCATGATTTCAAGCAGCAAAATCTTCACTACATGTCGTGAAAATACGAGCACTAAAATTTCACGCCAAATGTGCGTAATCAAACATGGTACTTTTAAATTACAAAATGATGACATATCATTAGTAAAAGTCTTGTTTAAACGAGACCCAGTCTATATTACACAAACTGGTTTTTTTTCAAATAATGATTTTGCCAAAATAAAGTTTTTCAGTTTCGCTTTTAAATAAACACCTGAATAATTATTCAGTCAAATGGAATTTCTAAGTAAATATATTTTTAATCCAACCCTGTGGTTTCCAAGAAGGAAGAATGTTTCCTTTGGGTTTATAGAAAGCGGTAAAAATGAATTTTCCCCTCGGAAACGAACGGAAGGTCTCGTAATATTATGGACAAAGGGAGTTTCTGATTGAGATCGTCGAGTTAATAAACTCTAATACCTTAGACGCTGCCTTGGAAGCTCTTTGATCCGTTGGTCGCAACTCCTAGGTGGTCAGAAAGTACTGTCCGCAGACGCGGAAATAGCATTTTTGTACCTACTTACTAATAGGTTGGTTCCATGTAGTACGAATCCCATTCTGGGAGGTAAAATTATTTTTGATAATATTACATCTTGTCTAATTTTAATTATTCAAAGAACGCGGTCGATGTGTTTAAATTTTTATAAGAAAATGTAATCTACTATGTTCTTTTTTAATAAGTAATTTTAAAAATCCCTTTAATTGAAAATGTCTATTTTCTGACGACTACGTCATTGAATGACCTCAGTGACTATATCGCCAGCAAATCGATGGCGAGTTATGTGTTCGCTGTTGATGTTGATGCCATATTATTTCAAATTTAACAACTTGAAGACACCTTTGATGCCGTGATGAAGAATTTCAGAGACATGACATCTCGTTCCCGAAAATCTTCTCTACCTCTCTCTGCAATAGGATTGATTTTCCTATTTCATTCTCTACTCGGATCGACGTAATGCCATTGTCATGCAAACATCTTCAGCACTTCGATATCATAAATTTGGCATCGCTGAAGAGGATATAACTCCGCTCTGATAATGTAAAATCGAGTCGAAGGATTTTTTGACGTCTACTTTGGTTAGGCGTAGCGACTGCTTCTACTTTTGGGTCTTTTCGTATGTCTGGCCGAAGCGTGTGGATGTGATATGTGGTATTAAATTTCTCTTTATTCGAACGGAAACAATTTTAAAGCTTAATGCACGTACATTTAAATTTAATTTGAAGGCAATCGTTTTGTTTCATTTAACCACGTCAATGTGTTAAATTAAAACTATTTTTTATTGTGATATCCTTAATTTAAGAACGATTTCAGTATGATAAAAGCTCAACAGGAGAAGCAAATAACTTGTATAAGTACAAAACAACTGTATCAGTCTAGGTGTTAATGATTTAATAAATATTTTTTATAAAATTTAACTAAAAACACTTTCAGTGTATTTTATATAAAATATGCATTACGCTTTGTTTTTATTTTAAAGTTGAATATCAAAAATAGTCACTAAATGGAATATAACATGTTCTACTGACAACGATCTGTTCAAAAAAATTAAATGTGTTGATTGATTTTTAGTATATGACTTTTAGACTCTTTTCCTATAATCTAAACAGTTCCACTCGTGTCTCCCTAAGGATCGAGATTATTTGTTATTTGTTTCTTTTAACTTTTTTGGTTTCATCTTTTCAATTCCACCATTCGTAAAATCTTATTCACTCTTATTCACCGATCGTCTGTCGAATCATGATTTCTACGATGCCCGTCGAGACTTCCGTCTCTGGTGAGCTGAACTAGCGGTCTCGTTAAAATTCCAGCGAAAACAACTGTCACACAATTCAGCGCGTCTTAAGGCGGAGTCCGAGAGGAGCTCTGCGAATTCCCTTCCCGAAAATGTCCTGGAACCGTGACAGACGGAAATCCAAGGGACGCTGAGGGCTCCACGCCGTCAAAGTGCATTAGTGAGGTGCTGCGAAAAGTGGGACGAGATTGTTATGATGTTGATTTACACGCAGCGGCCCGCCTCCGCCGGCAGAAGGCAGACCGGCGCTCGGCCGTATGTTATTACGAGATTTTATTCCCAGGCGGCAACACGTGTAACGAACAAGCTGCATTGACATAGAAATTTAAAAATACGCATTTCAAATAAATCTACGTCGACTTCATAACTTGAGGTAACCGTTCATCGATACTACTTATGATCACTAACTAAATAACTATCTATTTATAAATAATTAATTGATAATGATCATTCGGTTAGTATTTAATTATTTAGCTAATTTAGCGTAGTATGGCATTTCACGCCGCTTCAACTTCAGCAGATTAGTACAAGTAATTAATACTTCATCAGATAGGAAACAAAAACCGCGCTATAACTTGGTAACTTGGACGAAAATTATCAGTATTAAAACAAAACTCTTTTCGCTAATGTTCGCTAACGCTGGATAAGTTTGTACTGCACGTTTCCATCACGCCGTCATTAATCCTGTATTTCGTATCGGTCTCGTTACGCCAGCAGCTCGAGTTATCTTTAGTGGAAAGTTATTGGTTTTCATAACACAATTTATCATTCAGCGTTAAAAATTATCAATGTGTTTCTCATAGAACTTGGAACGATAAAAATGTCTAATGTCTAAAACTAATAAAAAGATCTAAAACGGTTTTTAATTCGATACTAATATGACGGCGACATATTAATATATGATATTACATTTATTGACTGTAACTGAAGAGAATCAATAGGCATTCTAGGATAAGATTAAGTTTTATCCATAAAATCTTTATAATATAATACTTGTAGTTTTTGTGACAATTTTCAGATTTTAAACTTCAGTGTTCATATTTTTCATTTATTGCTCTATGATTTTTTTTGCAGCATTTATGATCACCAGAAATTAGATGGTAACCATCATTTCTGGATATTCCTAACAACGAAGGAGCCGCCGATACGCTCCCCGCTCTTTGAGCAGGAACAGGATATCTGGTGGAGGGAAAAGTGACTGATGCTGTGCTGGTGCTGGTTCTTCGTGACACTCAGTTACAGTATTGTCAAAATAAACAGTAAACTTTTGCGGTAGTTACACCATCATTTAAATTTGTATTTGACGTTCGATGTTCATTCGTTATTGCCCTTCCAGTTATGAGTTTAAGACAGCCAGAACATTTGCTACATTGAAAATGTTAATTCAATTTCGTTGCTATAACTCGAAGCCGAAAAGCGTCAATAGGCATAATTATTATTATTATTGTTCGTTATATCGTAATTGCACGTGTTTATCGTTCGTCATTTATATCAAATCACCCCTGTGCAAAGGTTAATTGGGGATGAGAGAAGTTAATTACATCCCCCAAGGGCCCACCCCTGTCGTGTTATACGATGTGGATACAGTGCGATGCGAAGACACCTGCGCCCTTTGCGACTCTGAATATACCCTTGTAATTTTATTTGTGTTCTGAAAACGTTATATTTCTTGGAATAAAATGTCTATAATATAGAGATCACACAAAGACTATTTCATAGAGCATAATACTTTGGAAGATTTTTATAAATTGTAACATATAGAATAATTCTTTTATATTTGTCAATACTAAGAGTTCTAGTCTTATAACTAAGAATTTTATTTTATGTTTAACAATTTAAAATATGTTATGCTTAAAGTGTGTTTAAATCATGATCAAAAATTAGATTAGTCTGATCCGTGATAAAAAGATTTTTCGCATACAAAAAGTTAAATACGTACAAATAAAATTTATACAAAATATAAACAGAAAAAAAACAAACAGTAACCTATATTTTATATGACGATATTTCTATTACAGTATTTTATACTTATATAATGAAAATAGGTTGTTTTTGTTCGCCAATCACGTAAAAACTACTAAACGTATAGACATAGGACTGAGACTATT
This sequence comes from Eumeta japonica, assembly GCA_005406025.1. NCBI lineage: Eukaryota > Metazoa > Arthropoda > Insecta > Lepidoptera > Psychidae > Eumeta > Eumeta japonica. Next base: position 25,510 of record BGZK01001897.1, read on the forward strand.
CGATGCGGAATGATTTGTAGATGGTTCTAGGCTACTCATTTTTAGAATTCCGTAAATCCTTCGCTATTTTATTTATAAATAAAAAATACCCAGCGAAGCGGGCGGGACAGCTAGTTTCATATAAATCTGTTTAACCGTGGTGAAGGTATAAGAAGATATATATATATATAGACCAACGGACTGACAATAAAAGTAGACCGCTTCTTTATTCAAGGTTCAATCTATACACATACCAAACTTCGTCAACAGATAACGTCATAGACACACAGAGAGACAGAGTAATTGCTTCAAATGAACACACTACGCACTTCACCATGTATATTAAAATAAAAATATAAAAGTACTTATTTTTGCCATTGGCTTCGCGCATGTGATGACCTTAAATGAGCGTCCAAGGTCATTGAAAAGAAAAAAATAATAATTTGGTATTTTTTTTTGCCTGACCAGCATCGTCAGATTTCTAAAATTCAGTTTAGTTTAAGAAAATGAAAAACATTGTTTATTAAAATATCTCCATACAAAAAATAAATAATTTCAATTTCAAAGATTTTAAAATGTTTAAATTATTATCAAAACATTTAATATATTCATTCTCTTTAGAATAGCACAAACCAGAATATTGTTGTGGGATACTCTTGTATACCATATTGTATGTTTTACAAGTCGGAGCTATATTTTTTCGGAGCTATTATTTACAATTCGTGCAAATTTCGGACCTAAATATAGTTGGCCATGAGAAAAGCATGGCTTTTGCAAATATACCCTTGCTACCTGCACTGTTGGTGCCAGTGGGGATTATTAGGATTCGAGGTATAATAACAATTCACCTTTCCTAACACCGATTAAAAGAGTGACACCACGTACATTCTGTCCCAATCGTGTGTTCCAAAGCCTTGTTACATTACATAGTTGAGGAGCATCCATATTTCGCATAACCATAACTGGTACATTTAGTTTTAATTGGAGCTTATGTGATGCGACAGCTCTAGTGAATTTAAGAACTGCGCGGGATACTAAATACTTTGTTCTTTCTATATCTATTAACAAATACTCCTTTATTTCTCCCAGATTTTTTTTAACACGCTAGTGTTGATTTTATTGACGATTTGATTTTTTAACGCTAGTATTACTCTTGCGCATAATCAGTGATCACTATTTAAATTTTCTTGTAAGTCTGGGTAAACTTTAATAATGAACTCCACATAATTTTCTGCTGAATTACAAAAATAAGTAAAATATAACCTTCAGCATCTGTGTCATTATGAAGATGTACTCTCATATTCTTTTTACAACTAATTTTTTCAACTTTCACTCATAAGTTTGATGATTTGATACATCTACAGTGTAGACACGACCAAGAAGGTCTGATGATTTAAGCCCAAGCTGATTTACATCAGGCTTACTTTGAACGCGACGTTGCCTTTCTTTCCATGAGGTTTTCCATATATAATAATGAAGCACTGTTTTTATAAAATGATATCTCTGGGAAACTGGAAAAAGCAATTAGTGTGATTTTTGAGAGAGATAATTTTTTTCTTGAAAATTACTCTTATTAAAAAACACGTTGTCCGTTTTATAAATGCACGGCAATATTTGTAACAGCATGATATCTCTTATGTAATGAAAAGCCACGGAGCTGCCAGGCTACCTCATTGCTAATCGTTACGCAGATTGAAAATCACCTGATCACTCCCTTTATTGCCGTCCTTGCAAATATATTTAATCGCACGAACAGAGTTGCAGGCTACAACACTAATGTGAGTGTTGACTAATTATTTAGAATAGGTGAATAATGCACAACTCCGTTTGTATCTAGTTTTTACAGTCCTACTGCGAGTCTGGATAGTGACTCTTCTACCACAGTCTTCGAATTTTCTTCGTCTGTATAACCCATATGATTGTGCGCTCTTTCCTTAGGCAGCTCTCAGGAGGATTTTTTTGTATGTTTGCCATTATTCATGTAAGGTGACGCTGGATTGCGTGCTCCACAAAAACCGTGAACTATTTTTCTGTTAAAGTGTCGTGTAGATAATTATCCAACTGTGAATCTGGAATTTCGGGACTATTATTTTATCTATTTGGTTGGTTCTTAGCTTTTCTTTGAACCAAATAAAAATGTCCACATGGGGCAGAGCTTATTTCTGCCATTCAATAAACTAGATATGGCACTGAAAACGTCTTCGGACGGAAAGGAAAAATAATTTTCCTTCTATTATAACATCTATTAGCCCTTAAATTTTTGAACGAAATACGGGGGCAACTAAGTAACTATGTCATTTCGATCAGTGGCTCATTGTCCAAGCATAATCTCTTCAGTTATTTCCTTCCATGAAGGATTACAGATGAAAATTATAAAGAGATCAGGCCTGCGCTAAGTTTATACATAAGCGAAAGCGTTTTGAGGACATTCTTGTAGATAATGGTGTAGATAACTCTTCTAAATTTTGTAGATAACTCGTAATTTCGTCCGGTTTACAAAAACGAAACGAAAATGTTCGCTTTCTAGTTAAATTATACATATCTACTAAGAATTGATGAAAAGCTATCTTGACTGCGGACGGACATTAAGTCATACTCTCAAAACATCATGTGATGGGCGTAAAAATCCATACAATACATTTTTTTATTGGGATCTGGGTTTTTTGTAGTTGTGTTAATGAGTGGAAAATAAAAATGATATTCCGCCTGACTTTTACTCAAAATTAATAGGTATTGCAAAACGTCATAAAATTTATAAGTATCGGTTAAGCGTGTCAATGTATTTATCATGTAGTTGAAACACTATGTATCGTGGAGACAATGCGAGACCAGTGTTCAAGACAGCAACTTCCTTAATTGTCGGAGCATTACAACCTATTTCATGTTCATATAAAAGATGTTCCAACGTAGACTTCCCAAAAGATTTTAAGAATATTAAATAAATTAAATACTTTATTTGCTATTAGGTATTAAAAAGATGCCTTAAATAATCCCATATTTATGGGAAAAAAAGGAGATTCTTAATTCGAAGGGCGTAGAGTTTTTGTATATAACCACGCATAACATTTTACTGCGTGCTATAATTTCGATGATTTAAATATTCAGCAATTTGCATATGTGTATAAATAACATTTATCCATTATTATATAAAAATATAATTAGTACGATCGTACATAAATTTGATAGTTACCGAGTCAAATATATTTACGATCATGATTTTACGACTCTTTCGTATTAAGTAAAGTGTACTTCAATAGTGGTAAATAAAAAAAATATAGGAATGAAATCAACTCCAAATTCTTTTCAAAAACTAAGATCATATTTGTATAAAGACATTAATCACCTAAGAATTAATTAGTATAGATGTACTTTTTAGTATCTAATATTAAAAACAATCTCTACCCTTTAAAGGCGCGTTTCCAACTTTTTTCTCTTCCTTTACATGTGTATGTATGTTGTTGCATTGTTGTTTGACTGGAGCCGATTCTAAATTTATTAAATTTCTTACGCATACATAAGTAGTTTACTTAAATTTGTAAGAATTCTTTCAATTTTTTCTTGTTAGGTTTTTTTTTAATTTCGATCTAATATATAGAATATTATATATATATATTAGTTTTGCCTGCAGGTTCTTCCGCTTGAATACGTAATATTGAATTAGATTATGAACTTTATTAAATTCTTATTTGTAGGCCCGATTCTAAATGCATTATTAATCCCGATTTCAATTTCTCTAGATTTCTCACTTCATAACCACCCATTGCCCCTTTTTCTCTACTCTTGTTTCCTTCTCCCACTTTCTCCTTCACCAACTAAAACGAGTACAAATACATATCCAATGAAATAAAATAAGATTAAAATATTTTTTTATTGGCTTCTACCTTCTATTAGTGTTCTACAATGCACCAAATTTTGTACATAAATATGTCTTTCCTTTCGCAATTATGTTTGCTTTTTAATGGGACATTTATTCAAACGCGGACTTTTAAAACAGAATTATAAAATTTTGCAAGGTATCTCTTGCCGTAAAATGCTACAATATCATATTATGCTTTCATAAAAAGATTGACTAAATAGGGAAAAAAATATTTTTTTTAGTATTATTTTTAATACGTTTGTCGACACGGGCGGATCTGTCGGTGTTACTAGTATAACATTGACAGCGACATCGAACCATTGTACCGACTCGAAAACATGGTCAGCGTCCGGGACGTTAATTAAACGTAAGCTTCGGAGGGCGGTCGGCGCTCACGACGGGAGTGAATCAAAAAGATTTGTGTCACAGAACTGTTGTAAATTCCGCAGCCCAGGTGCGGTCACGGCGCCGGGCCCCAAATTGTGACAGCCGGCTGATTTATACGGCTCCGGCAGACTTCGTGCGCAGAAAGAAATGCACGATCGAGGATTTGATTAATTTCAGAACAAGATTTCGCGCGTCCGATTATCAGCGGGGGGGGGGGGAGGGGAGAAGGTCACGTCTGAATTTGCTTCGATTGAAAAAAAATTCGAGCTGAAAATCTCACGGTCCGGTCGCGATTCGCGAGAAAACGTCGACGTCGTTTCCCACTAGGCCTCCGCCCGCTCTCTGCCGGTTCTCCACTCGCAAGGACGTAGAATAAGTTCGTTGCTTTTCTCTCCGTAACGACGGTAGTGTCGCTGTTGTATGGTCTAAAAAGGTTATCGACTACAACATCGGCGTAACGTGCGGTAAACTTGGCATTCAGTATTACGATTTATTTGAGATTTATTCCCTCCGTTAATGATAAAAGTATTTCAAAGAATGGTTCGAATCGTTGTTTTTATTTAGGCCTCAATTGATGATTACTACTTTTTGAAGTTATACTTTTTTTGGCGAGTTATAAAAACATAATGAGAGTGCATTTTTTCGCGGTGACACGAAAACTACGGTATGAAGTTGCTCGAAAGCGATGTAGCGAGCAACTTCAGACCTGATGTGTCAAACGCTCGAGCTAGAAGAGTTGCTATTTATCAAAAAATAGACGATACCACCAATATCATTACTAGCGGAATTAGCAAGTTCAACAGTGATATCAATCGGTGTGTTTTTTGTAGCCGAATGCAAAATGGAGGATGGCAACAAAATAACGTTAATATATTCCAATTTTTCACTTAGCCATTGTCATAATTTCAAATAAAAAGTTAAAATTAAATATATGAAAAAATAAATATAAATTTATTTAATTTTTGAAAGCTAAATAAATTTTTATCAAACGTATTGACTATTCCACTGCAGTTTTTTTATTATTTTTATTGTAATTAATTATTTGCATGTAATTATACACAATTTTTGATATATACCAAAAAAGTATGAGTTCTCACACACGTGCATAAGTATACATACCGTATTTTCCTTTACACGCATTCATCTTTTTTCAAAGGCAGAATAATTTATTTTTTAAACAAAACATTCGCGTTGCGGTGCTACAGTTGTAGTACAAAACTTACAATTTACATAATACGACCCTAGTAATTTATTGATGCATTTGTTGAGGGGAACTAAACCACTTTCGTGAAACTCGGCGAGGAGAACAAACTAACTCGATCTGAGAACATAAAATCTGTAAACTTAAAAGCTCCGCCGCCGTAAAGCGAAGGACCGCCATTTGTCAAAAACTTTAAAATCTCTCCGGATCGAGACGTAGCCGTCTCTGCTCTTAGTGTGTCTGTCTGTGATTCATGTCAATCGTATTGTCTGTTCTGAAGAAAGAAATCAGCACATGATACCTCTTAAGATTATTTTAGTACAGCACTTTCCTGTTTACTCATTTACACATGTACGCGTTTATGTTATCCACGTAATTAAAAAAAAAATCTTTCAATTTCTTATTTAACTCTGTAATGATGTTACCGTTTCACTGTCTACACTATTAACTATAGTAGCAGTTGACTGCTATACAAAAGCTTCTCGTACGCCTCTCCTATGGGGTAATATTTTGTAATGATTTCCATTAAACGCATGCGGCGCTGAACCCTCACGCTAAGCGAGCAAATTGAACATCGTGTGTTCCGGATGCGGTGCGAGTGCCTCTGCGCCTGTAATTGCGGTGCGTTTCAATTTATTAATTGCATCTAAGATATTTATTCGATTCGGTAACTATTCGTTTCATTTATCGTTAACAATAATTCGTCCATTAAAAATATTCTCTTATGGCTTTTAACAAAAATAATCAATCAAGTTTTCCTGTATTAAAACCAGAAATAGGTCGGCAAAATCGAGAAAAATTAAATTGTAACATCTCTGAGTCTAGGTAATTATGTTTGTTAACATATACATTTATGTAGAATGATTATTACATATATGTGAATAATCTGTATATAGTGTATCTGTATTGTGTGTTTGAGTGATTATGTGTGTACATAAGTACACATTAGAAACACAAAACAGAAGTAACAATTTTCATATCATTTTCCATTTAATGAAGTTCATAAAATATTATCTAGATAGATAAAGTATAACAAAATAGTAATATTTAATTTCATTCAATGATTAAGATTTATTGAAGATTGATTAAAAACTATATTTAAAATAAAAGTTGACGGACTGTTAGAATTTTTATAGATTTTGTAACAGTTCTAAGGTGAGATATCTAAAAAGGTAAAAGGTAAACTTATTGTTGAACGCGCTCTAAGTTTATAATATTGGTTTAACATGCACCGCTCCAAGATAGGAAAGGTCCACAATCCAATAAGGTAAAAGGGATTAGCAAAAAGAGTAGATAATTTCAAGAGCAGTGAAATCAACGATCTCCCTCCATATTTTGAATATATAAATATGCTTACAAATTCCACCTGTAAGTAAATCAATGTGAAGCCGAGAATTAAGCTTGTAGTCAATAAGAAACGCCAAGGTATTTATATCCATCTGTTTTCTGTAATTTAGAATATTAGTAAGTTTTTCGTAAATCGTTAGATGTATGGTCTACTAAATTGTACACTTCTATGAGTCTAAGTGAACTAGTGATAGAAGAAACTATGTTTATGGGCTTGTATGGGGTTAAAATTAAAAATATTATTTCCTAGTCACACACAAACTGAATCTAGTCTTAATCGTGTAGCCCGGAATTATTCCTATCAAGTTTTTACACTAAAGCAGTACTGTACCATCGATAAAGGCTACAGTTTTTTTTTTTAAGTTTAATATGGCAAAGATCGTTTAAAAATGTAAGAAATAAAATGGGACACAGTGTACTCCCCTGAGGAACATCTTCGGTCACAGATAAGTCAACACTGATGCTATTATTAATCTTAACACATTGTGAGCGTCCAGATAAGTAATTCCCAAATAATTGTAATTTCGTGTATATAATAGCTATGAAGTACGTTCTTTTCAAATGTAAGAGAATAGGCATGATATAAAAAGCTTTTGACCGTGTACCAAAAATACAGCCAAAATTTATTTTTACAGTCTAAGTTGCGAACTGTAAATTTTAATGACTCTTGCGTTGCAATTGAGGTACTTTTTCCGATCGAAAGCCATACTGAATAGGAAAATGTATTATTAAGCGTTCCGATACTTTTGAAATGACAGCACGTATAGAAATCGGTCGGTAATTACTTACCAAACACTTATCGCCACTTTTAAAAATCGGATGTATAATAGAGTTTGTAAAAACCATTGTGAATACCTCTGTGGTTAGCGATAAATTACAAATGCTAAAAGTTTTTCTGAAAATAAAAACAGCCCCACCTTTTCGTGGCAGTAAGAGCATTAATTGTTCAGGGTTGGGGCGATAGAATTTGGAATATTATTTTCCGCAGAGTGTTCCCCAATATGGACGAAGAAATTATTAATATTATTGATAGTTTTGTCATCATTTATTAATTCTATAACTGTATTTTTAGGCTAAGTTTAGTACGATAAATTAATTTTCAAATTCTTGTTATATCATATTTATTAATTCCTGTTTAACTCTCTGATGAATTCAATTCCAAAGTTTCTGTATCTCATATAAGTAGTACTATATTAGTTTATATATTGACGAGTAACCATTTCAAATTATATTCACAATATAATCTATAATGACAATGAATATTATAAAACAATAATTTTCATAAATTACAGTAAATAAATAAATATGTGCATATATTACTATAATAAACGAAACGTTTAAATAATAATTTTAAGTTTAAATAATAGTTAGATATTACACTGGTCAATTAATGGCTTAAATTTAGTCCAACTGGCCACTTTGTACAAAAAACTTGATTTAATTTCTATTACAGACATCGGCTACTACTGCATTTTTACTTATCTCCATAGGCCGCGTCTGTTATTCTATAGCGTAAAAAGTGATTTTGTAAATATTATAGTATACCAGATGATCTTCATTTGTTACGTCATTAAGATATGCCAAGGATCATTAAAACTCTGTCTACTTCTTTAAATCTCTGATGTATTTATGAACGATTGATTTGTAGATTACAGTAGATTATTGCACTTTACATATAAAATTTGACTTTTACCACTATTGGAGTTGTGATAATATTTAATTTAACGTATATTACGTACTCTATAAAATTTCGTAAGTATTTTCCCCAGAAATACTATTTTTGACATAAAAAAAAATAAGTGCGTGTATAAATAAATTACGTAATTGTCTTAAATCATGCAAAGAAAAGAGATAGGTGTTTAAAATAAATTACAAAGGTTTAACGAATTTGTAAATTTGTTATATTATCCTTTACAGATACGCCTAGTTTCATCGGAATCAGGGTTGCCAAACATACTTTATAATAACGTTATAATTATGAAGTACGATACTTTTGTACTTCAGTTTTGATGAACCTAGTTCAAACTTTTGTATAAATATAAAGTTTATGACAATATTTCATATCAAATTCGACAGTGATGTTCAAAATCACACAGCTAAGTGTACTTAATGAATAACTTATCGAGGTCGAAGATAAAACAGAACGTAGTAATTGCTATTATTTATTATACGATATAAATTGTTATTATTACTATCGAAATGACAGATGTCAGTATCGTCTGCATCGTTTGTCATATCGTCGTCCATATCGATTTCCGTTGTAATGGTTGTGAATGTACTTGTAAAAATGAAGGAGAAAATAGAAATACATATTCATTCTATTACATTATTTCGAATGTCAAGTGGCAAAATTAATCATATGCCAATCGCAAAAGAGCTATCTTAATAAAATTGTAATTACTCCAAAAACCTAAACTCCAATAGGGATAAACATAAAGACTGGACATAATATGAACCTCGTGATATAATAAGGCGAAAGAAGTAGTTTATGTGCCGTGAATTTTCCAATCAGATTAATTTGAATTTACTTTTTATTTTTGACAAATAACTTTGTGTCAGTTTTTTGTTCACGCAACCACAGCTTTCAATTATAGCTTTTCCAAGAGTTTTGCCGAGGAACGGGAAGGGAGAAATAAAGCGTTCATGCATTTATTGAGATTTGAAATATTCATTTACTCAAATCTAAACCCATAGCTAGGATTTTAGGAAATACCTAACAATGTCAACATTTACGTGTAAATGCTGACGTACCTTTAAATTAAATAATGCTTCTTTTCTTGCTAATACTTTTTTCTTGTTCGTGAATAGATATGTAATTAATCTAAAAAGAAGTCGGCAACTTAACATAGGACCGTCTTTTTCTCTTATGACATAGAATTATCCAATAAATGCTACGACATGAAGTGACATCCAAATTATTCAAACATATTTTTTTTGTACAAAAATTTTTACCGAGTAAAATGCTGCTTGAGATGAAATGCATTCATATGTGCCTAATTTATTTGATATAAAATAACTGAAATTAGCTAAAATAATTTTATTTCTACGTCATAAGCTAAGAGGTCTATTAGACTATAACCCAAGGCAATCACAACGTTTAGCTTTCCACCCACCACTGCTAAGTTCTAGTAATAATTTTGCTAATTTATCGGTAAAGGTCTGACAGCGTGGGTGTACATTAATTACTCATTAAGTCTTATCCAAGCGTGTTGGGAGCTCTATGTAGTATATTCCTTTATCTACTGGCAATAATATTTATGACTAGCTTCCGCGCGCGGCTCGACCCGCGTAAAACGTAGCTCTCATCATGCGTTATATATATCGGACCGATTATGAGATTAATCATGATCTCGTTCGTTTTTAATTTTTTTACTGATAACACGTGTTTATCAGAATTAAAAATAACGTAGCTCACTATTAGTGATAGAATTTTTGGAATCGGATCAGAGATCAGTAAATATACATACATATACAGTTCCAGAGACATATAGATACATTTGTTATTACGGAGATTATTCCTACATACTTTGCAAATTTACACACTTCACTCTTCAAAATATTAGTATAGACAAATTACAGGTACACACTTTTTTTTTGAACAAATAATAACAGATTTAATGACAAATTTACATAACCTATTAATAATAAAAAACTACAATGAAATTATCATTTAAACACGGGAACACGCGCAGGCAGATGCTCATGCCCATACACACACAAGCGCGCACGCGCGCGCTACTATATAAAAACAAATGAATATGACTAATAAATATATAAATAATGAGCAAATTGTTCATGGTATGTCAAAATCACATATAGGTTATAATTTGCGTAGTCAAATATTCTGACTACATCAATTTTCATTAAATCGGTTGAACGATTCTGAAATTATAAAAGAGCATACAAACAAAAAGACAGAGAATAGTATATCATATGCGCAATCACGTGTTTTTACTATAACGATTTTCATCGCGAACGGTCAAATGGTTCTTGAGTTGTAAAAAGGCATATAGACAGACAGAGGTAAATAAAAAAAGAAGATAGATTTGGGGTCAGTAAGGCGCAAATATAAATCACAAAATTTGACAAAAGAATTGTATGTACAGACAGGCGCTGCAGATGTAGATATATAGTAGTATAAATTAACAACTTCATTTCTTAGTATCATAACACTCTTGACTCGAAGACGAAAGTTTCCAGTTCGCCTCCCTGTTGACGATAAAAAAATAATTGTTTACCTGGTTCATTATTCACGTCTAAAATTTCCACGGTATATACTCGATCTTTGGTTGTGCTCTTGTTCGGGAAACGTGAATAGATTCGGACGAATCTATGTTGAGTAGCTATAGTTTCGTATGATCTTCTGAAGTCTTTAAAAAGCCGGCGCAAGAGCATTATTTCATTGTAAAATAAGTTATTTAAAAGTGTTTTACATGAAAATTCATATTTATGAGGCCAAAATGTAGAGAATTGCCGTATCGTTATTGCCACTGTTTATTTTGAATCAGATTCATTACATAGGGTCCTAGAGATTTCTAATTATAGGTGTTGGTTCGCGCGAGTCATCGCCTGATTAATAGAATTACATGTGACGCACAACGGCCTGATCTCCAAACTAAAAGAATATCGGTTTGCCCAAACGTCTTGAGTCTTTCGGAGTATTACATAAAACGGGGTCTTTTGTATCGCTCCTCACTTTCCAAGAAGACCACAGAACTCTTAGGCTTTAGATGCTGGGCCAGAGTATGACAGCTTCAAATCAATTTTATTTTATTCAGTTTTAATCACACAAATCTGCTATAACCTAACCGTGGTAAGTCTTCAAGACGATGACGGTCTACTAAAATTTTTGTTCGTAGCTCTCGGAAGTTATGAGGATTAAAAGGTAAAAGTTTCGTAGCCTCTGGCGGTACACTTTTATTTGGGCGGAGTTCTATGTGTTATCGATTTGGTAAAGTTTTTCCAACCGATTTAATGAAATAAAACAATTTTTCATTTTATATTGGATGCATGTTGAGATTACTAATTACGTCTCTGTTTCTATGAATATCCTGATAATTCGATTTAACATGAAATACTCACACGAATTGAGTTTGCATAGGAAGGTTATTTATACAAAAATTTAGTTATATAAATAAAAAGTATTACACCATAAAGATATAGAACACTTAAATAAATAAACATCTCTACGACACATAATAAAATGAAATGTTAATAAATAAAATAAAATTGAATTGCTATTGTAAAAATTAACAGTTAAGCACCTAACTATATGAATGTCGCGATGTGTAGGACTGTCATATACAGGTTTTATTTGAGTTTATCAAAGTATTTATTACTGAGCATACCAGAATCATCTCCCTGCATGAATAATCGATTTGTATGACTTCCAAATTCATGCGAGTCGGTTGTATATCCAAGTTTATATATTGGTTTTTAGTCTTTACGAAGTTTTTGATGTCATAAATATTTTTGTGCTTTTCGCAAAGTTAATAAAGTTATCATTCACATTATTAACATTCCCAAAAAGGTCATAAAAACATATTGTGCAATTTTCAATTTTTTTTACCTCCGCTTTTATAAACAGAGAAATTTTATTTCCATTTCAGGTTTAGCGTAAATTTTAGGTATGAATTTATGTACAATCGTAGGACAAACTCCATTTTTTTTTTGTGAATCACTATCGTGTACTCACAAAACAAACATTCCTATCGTTTTCTTCTAGTAATTTCTTAGGAAATGAAATCAATTCTGTACATAGGCTCCGAACAAGAAGAAAGTGTAAATTTGTTTAGGTTTCGAGAGATTCGCTCGAGCGAAAAGTGGCAGGTAGCTGGGGCACGACCACGCGGTGAATATCAGGAGGATCCTTTTGGGCTTTCCAGAAACTTTTCTAAATATGTAGAATGCGAAAAAATCTTATAGAACCCCGGTCTATTTGTTACTTTAACGAGAAAGTCTACTGATTCCGATTGAATTGTTCAGCGTTTTATTTAAGTTAAGTTGTGGTGGTACCTTACTTCTGTTTACCAACTTGGTGAACAGAATAGAAACTTGGAGTTTATATGTTAGGTTTTCACTACTTATTAACTATGAAATACTACACACGTATAACACACGTTACAGATTCACAACAGAATAGGAAGATAGAGATTACAGGCACGATAACCAATGAAATTATTATTGTGGATCACCACAGAAGCGCGATACGGCATACAGTATTGTTGTGACGCTGAAACGTCAAAAGCTGAAAATTGTTCATTGTAAAAGGAAAAGGTCGCACGCAAAAACCAAACAAGTATGTAATTGTATGTCACGTTTACAACACAGGCTAAAATTGATTTCACGTGCGGTATCATTGTCGTTTACTGCGACCACGAAACCACAAATTTGAACCAATTTCAATATTTAGATTCTCCATCGTTGATTCTCAATTCAGTGTTGAAGCAGGTTCAGTCACTGCTATATTAACCAGAACTGTAACTGAAATAAAACATGAATTTACTGTGATTTTAAGTGGGACAAGCCCCTGTTGAAATTTCCATTCAATATTTCCATGAATTCATTAAGAAAATAAACCATGAGTACACAATTCGTATTCTATCTCAATGGGAACAGAATAACAGTATTTACGTATGCATATCATGTAAACGTGATCATATTTTTAATGCTATGAAATTTTATTATAAACTTATTTGCTTATATGATTATGGAAGTTTTGCTACAACCTCGCTGTATATCATCGTAAACGTCTCGTGATTCCTTGAAGTAAACGGCCACTCGTCACTTAGGCGAACCGCGGAGCTGTCACGTGTTACGTAATAAGCCATTAATGGCGGGGGCTGTCGCGAGGAGTAGTCGGCATGCGCGGAAGTAATAAAGCAATTAATCCGACGTAGCCACTTGTGCTGAAGTTTGATTACGTCGGTGGGGGCGCGCGAATTTCCCTCCCGCTGAAAATTAACACCAACTTCTCGGCCGCTTCCGTATCGCATATTTATCGGCCGTTAAAACAACTAAGTCCATAAACCTTGATAACTTTTAAAATCGAAAGCTCGACGCTCCCCGAAACACTTGCGGCCGGGCCGGCGCGTCGCGCGCACACGTCGGGTAGGCTGCGGGAGTGTAGGAAATATTTGTCCCTTTCTAAAATTGTGCGAATACATCGCCCTAGGGTTATTGATCCGTTTCGATGTATGGAGCCATGTATTATTCAAATAGTATTGAGGAGAGAAATTTTAATGACGATTAGGTATTGATCTCAAACTCTACATTTCAAATTATTCATGTAGTTAAGAAGAACTTTCCTAGAATTCACAATATTGCGAGAACATTATGTATACTGAATAAATTATTTATTTTTTTTTATCGCTAAAATGAATATAGAAATAAAATCACATCATACAATGAGCATAAATGAATAGATAGTTTTATTCTCGAGTTCGAAGAGCTCGAAAAAGTATAAATTTATCTAACTTTCTGAGCTCTTAATAACGCCAAGTTTGTAGTTGACTCGTTTCATTTAATTCAACCATTTATTAGATATTATTTATTATAAACCACTAAAACGATAAACTCGCGCGATTAGATGACCCATGCGGCTCCCAGCCCAGCATCTAAGCCGAGGGCGAACAACGCGGAGGGTCAAACGCTATAGAATAACCCTGCGCAGTCGCGCGGCCGCCCTCTCCCGAAACAATTAGTATGATTTATTACGGATATAATAACCCGGGAGCCCGTTCCGGCGAATTTTTGCGTTTGCCACAACGTCGTCTCGCAATATACATGATATATTAGGTTATCTTCGAACGGCGAACATGTGAAAATAATGTTTATATCGAGTCGGTGGAGTTTTATCGAGTTACTTGTTCGCCGAGCGAGCGGCGAGTTGTGCGTGCCGCCCCTAATTTTATTTAAGGGGGGCGAGACGTTGAGGAATTCGATGTGCCGCGAAATCTCGCAGACGTGTGCACGTCAGTCATATAACCGGTATCGGGCAAAGATATAAAAATAAACATCGATTTCTTGTGCGCCAGACTTGTATCGATATATAACGGTGACACACCTTCCCCTGACCTATTTATTCGAGATCGAAAGACTTTAGAAATTTAAATCCCCCGTGCCGGATCGATACGGAATCGGGGGCGGTTAACGGCCGTTTTCACTATTTCGGCGAGAATGTCGGAAACGAACGGTTCGACATGTGTGCCGAGGCACGGAGCCAGATTTAATTTTGCCTAAGCTTAAAGCTTATCACGCAGTGCTTCCGGGGTCGGGATGTGAAAGGTGTATACCCTTGGAATGAAAATGACGTGCTGACAGCATCAGCACTTCGAACGAAGGATTACGATCGGCCAGTCATATATTGATGCAAAAATCACTTCTCATTCTAATAAAACGGATTGAAGATCGATCTGCTATCACTACCTACATATGTTATGCCAATGCGATTCTATTCAATTAGAGAAAACTTTGCAACACATATCCTGACATTCATGGAATTTAGCCCCGGTTGTTATCATGAACCGAGTTCTTTCACTTTTTAGAGTTGCGTAGCTGAGGGTCAAGAAGGAATCTCTCGTGCCGCTGTCTGTCCTTGTGCGGTCGTACAAATACTCATATGTACTTTACTATATATCTTTAGACAATATATAGAAATAATGAGCATACCTTAACTCCTTTACAAATGTTGATCCATTTGTTTAAACATAATTTTCGTGTATTAATCATATTCTATGTGTCACAAAATTAACTTTTATAATGCATTTTTTTGTGATTCACCGACCAAACAGTGAGGTGTCTCTGCGTAAATTAGTTTTAATTTTACGAGCTTTTGAAATTATAATCATTTAAAACCATCGGAGAAATGTGTGAGAGTCAAACTTTAGAACGTCAATTAATTGCGCGCGCGCTCTTTCTGTAAAATTTCAACACCCAAAAGTTAGTCGTTAAATGAAAGAGATTTATTTAAAGTGAAACACATATATCTCAGTTAACTTCATTCGCAGATCCCACGAATATAGTAGGAACGGAGAGCAGGTAGAACCAGATTCGAATGTGCACAGTATTTATGTAGTTGTGTGTGTTGTAACTGTTTTATCTAGTTTAATATTTTCCTTATTGAGCGTTCAAAGCACAAATGTATACAGAAGCGATCGGTTTTTTAATGTTGTGACTATTTTTAATAAACTATTAAATACAAACTGATTTTTTCCAAAGGTGACCTATGATCTCTGTTCATAATAACATGTATTTTAATTGAAATTCTACAAATCATATTTATAATAACACTTAAGAAGCGTAAATATTAACGTATGTAATATAGCACAAATATTATATTTTTCAGCCTTTCCAAGAATTCGGTTAGACAAAGTCTATTTATAGACTTAAAGAGAATACAGGCGACATGAAATACTCATATTTATGCAATATTCATACAAGTAGTCTCTAAATACTCATGCAAGGGGCCGTGGAGCCTCCGCCCAGCGCCGATGCCGCCCTATCGATATCAAATAGGAACGCGTACCTTTCAAATTCCAGGAGATTAAATCGGGTGACCTTATTATATTGCTTATACGATTTCTTTTTCTCATATCTATTGGTAATGAGATGTCGTGCCGAATGTTTGAATAAATTCAATAATAAAGAGTCTTTGGTCCAATTTTTTTTCTTGGATATTAAATAAATGTGATTATAATGGGTGTATTGATTTGGAAACACGCATTACAATTTACACGTCCTTAATGTGAGAATTCTTGTCATCCCGTTAGTTAACTACAAAATTATTCACACGTTGCTTCTTCCTCTTAATGCAGCCATGGTATTCTATGAAGCATTTATGTGTGTGTCTCTGTTTTCGACGTATACAAACAATATATAGATATGCAATATCGTGTATCCTATTTATCTTTCTTTACTAGTGAGCTTAGTAGATATAAGACATGCTCATAATGTATATACAATTGATACTGTGACTGAAAAAGAAAGTGATAATGTCTTATTTATGCTCACAGACTTTCACAAAAACCTTTTTGACGTGACAACGTCTTATAAATTGGTTTGCCGGGTGACACTTCAAGAAACTGCGTTACGCTCCGCTCACGTTATGCGCTCACAATGAAAGCGAGTGAGAGGCACGCGTCCCTTCCACTCGGGCATGGTTAGCCCGCCTAAGAGCGAGAGAGACAGACATAAAAAGTGAAAGGCACGCGTCCCTTCCACTCGGGCATGGTTAGCCCGCCTAAGAGCGAGAGAGACAGACATAAAAAGTGAAAGGCACGCGTCCCTTCCACTCAGATAGAAACAAGTTAAGTTGTAGTAAACGCTGTTTCATTGTACGCAAATGTATTGCAAGTTATTGTATGTATATTTGTATATAAATACGTATGTATGTGTAAAGGTAAAATAAAATTTTGTTAATATGAAATTCAGTGCGAGATTCTTTGTATAAATTAATGTTTTAAATATAATTCTTTGTATAAATAAATGTTTTAAATTGTTACTATTATTTCATCCTTCTTCCTACTATACGAATGAATATTCACATTAAAATGATTTTACCACTCAAAGTCGTTGTCACGTAAAACTTACGCCCGTATACCGACTTTACAGGCAACCAATTTTTTTGTATTTTATATTATACATGAGATGCTTATAACTTAAATCTGACGGGGCTGTGACGGAGTACACGGCCGATGGTTTAACGTGAGACGTCTACGTCAGCGAGACGCTTGTTAGTGTTAAGACTGAAATGAATACAAGGCTGAATTCGTTCTAAAAATTTTAGTACAAAACAGACACTAAATGGCGACGGATACAGTAGCGGTAGAGTTGCTCGCGCAGTCGGCGACATCTGCTGGGCGTTCGGTGGCAACCTTGTGTTGCTCTCGATATCGTCCCACTCGTCCGTCACCGAACATTTAGGTATCTATGCTCAGCCCATAACCCCCTCTTTCCAACAATATCCTTGACCCGTATTTCTGGCTGGCTCTAGCATGGGCTGAGGCCTATATATTGAATTTTTATAATTTTCTTATACAACTCCTGGTTGTTTTTAGCTATAATTATTGTTCAGTTTCCGCTTGTTTTTATTTTAATCGATTGTTCTAAATAAACTCTATAAACTCACGAAAGAATCGGAGTGCTGTCATATGGGTGTGTGTTACACTAAATAGAAATGAGCTAGAGTGCGGGTTTTCGTCATTATACGCAGTGTCTCTCCCCCGCCACCCGTCGGGCCCCGATGATAACTCGAAGTTATAGCACTAAGCTGACTATATGAGCTAAATAATGATACTAGATTCATGTTTTTAAGGCTTGTAGTTTCGTAGTTATTAAGGTGAGACGGCATACACATTTTTGTTACCGTCCACTCTTCTGACCTGATACCCGTATGTTTTGGTGTGATTTTAAAAACGTTTCACTTTAAAAACAAAATATACGTAACGACAATTATTAGAAGGCATTATATATTGAACATATTCATGTGCATTAACTGCGTAGGTGTCCGTAAACTCATAAGTGCTATTTGACTTAAGCTATTTCACCTAGAAATGTGCGATTTCACGCGCACGACTAAATACGCATTCAATTCATACATGATAAATTGACACGAGTTACGAATACGCAAACGCGCGCACGTGTACAGCAGCGACCCGCTTCTATTTACCTAAAACTATTCAAACAGGAATCCATCTCGGAATCGGTGACAAAGGGGGGAGAGGGGAGAGTGGCGGCAGAGGGGCGAAAAAGGGGAACGATTTTATCAAAAGAGGAAGCCCGGCCGTTCGTCACGGCCGAGTCGCGGAGCTGCGTCTTTATCGCGTTTAGGCGCCAATAAATCCGAATATTGGTCGACAAGTTTGTGACAGTCCATACATTCCGCTCACGTCCGCCCCCGACTCCGGGTAGCGGCTCCCGCGACGCTTTCGTGTCGCGTTAGCTTTACGTATGGACTTTTTAAGTGTGCACTCGTTGGGGTCTCACGGAATTCTGCGCCAGAACTACTCTCGCGTCGACGGTGACAGAGACAGTCTCGCGCGTGATCATGGTGAACAATTTTTTAATTTAATTAAATCGTTGGTACGGTGGGTCAGATCTACAAATAGACGGAAATTTTTTGGTAACTGTAAACTTCATAATTATCCGGTGATCGATTTCATCACTAATGCATGTGTGCGTGTATTGAATGAAATCTCCCAATATAAACAAGTCTCTTGTTAATTTGAGTTTTAAAGCGATGCTTTAGTCTGTTTGTGCGTAAGTTCAGTTTGTGTTTAGAACTTCTTTCAAATTTATTCTGTTCATTTATTTCATGTAATAGGTATGAAGATTGTGCAATACCGACAGCAACAGGGCACAGCTTTGCCTGTGCGAATAGAAAATCATTTATATCAGATAACTGTATTTTTTGTGTGATATAAATGTGTTACGTAAGATTTAACCGACATCTGGTCAATATCACTTACGTAATGTAATTATCATTACACACACGCACACCGACATGCAAATAAATAAATAATAAAACTTTGCAATAAGTGTTTTTTTTCAAATTAATTGTATTATTAAAAAATATAATATTAAAATTTGCAAATTAAAACAATTAATGTTTGTCTGGTTTTAAATCTATCGACACTCCGAGCAACAATTATTTAATTAAGTTATTATACAAAACGACGTGTTTGTTGCGGCTGCACAAGACCAATAAATTTAAAATAGTAGTCCATGTGCATATTTAGATTTGATTTACAAAATTCAAACCCTTTGATTTAAACAAAACAACAATATTATTGGAATGGAATTAAATTTGAAAACACAAATATAGAATACAAAAAGTTTTCACAGTTAGTGTTAATTCACACATACTTTTAGTATTATATAGAATGTTTACTCATACAAAAATTGCTCAACACACGTAAACAAGTTTTCAAATATATTGCATTAGTAGACAATAGCTCAACACGCATACAATAGTTTTTAAGTTTACTGCATTAGCCTGTTAGTGACGTGGTGACGCGAATTTACAAAGTTTTACCAGTCTGAAAATTTCCTAACCTACCTATAAAAGTGTTCACTTCGAAATTTCATTTAGGCAGTTGTTAAAATTAGTGATGTTTTAAAATAAACGTTACTTGATCTCATATTTGCAGCTGAACATGTGTGGAGTGTAATTATTGACCACCTTAACCGGCGATGTACAAGATCAAATAATCTAGACTATTAATGTTGTAGAGTTCTTGACTGACCTCTACCACTTAACTTACTTAGCTGTATGACTAAGAATGATATGAAGAATGGATATGTTTTATTTTTTCTGTTTCTTGTCTTTTTAGAATCGTTTAAAAAAATGAATTGCAAAAAAATAGTTGGAAGACTCCGATAAACGGTAAGAATAATAATTTTTATATGCACTTTCAATAAATAATATAGACATATGTAAATAAAAATGAAAAGATGTTCTTTGGTAAGCGCATCACGTTGGAACGGCTAGACCGATTTGGATAATCTATTTTTCTGAATATCTGTAATAGTCCAAATGAGTTTATTTGAGAAAGCAAAATTAGAAAAGTTTACTGGATAATTTTATAATTCAGAATTATTTTTTATGGGATTTTTCTTAGACTTATGACTGTAACCCACGATTCGAACGATAGATGTAGGTAATTATTTTCTGTTCGGAATCAATATCAAGACCGGAATCGAGATTGATATCGATCTATACAAAACAGGAAGAAATTCAAATACACAAAAATGAAAGTTTGTATGTTTGCACCTCAAGTGTGCTTAAACCGTTGTTCCGAATGCAATGAAACTTTAGTGATATATCGCACAAACGCCCGGAATGAATTCTAAAAAAATAAACTTACATTTATCCCCGATTCCATCAGCATATTTGTACTACTAATGCGAGCTACTATACCGATTTCAAAAATTCTATTAATAGCAGATAGCTAAACCATTCCTGAAGAAATTAAGCAGCCAATATTTACCTCTGGCTTTTTCTGTGAATTTATATTTCTAAGGCGATATTAATAATTATTTAACCGATAGAAATCTACATTATACTCAAGTGATATAGCTTATAGTTTATTTTTACATTGGCATTTGCCCTCAATTTCGTTCAAATCGGAAATGTGACTGGTGATCTAGAGGAATCAGAATCAAAAGTGGGACCAATACCGAAATCCAGAACGATAACAGGGTCGAAAACAAGCGTGAGGAAGGGATCGAAATCGCAAGTGAGACCAGGATCGAAATTGACATCGATCGATACAAAAGAAAAAGTTATTCATTTTATGTTTGTGCTAGTGGACCTACGGTCATTAACTATGTGGGTAAGCCACCCATAAGAAAGGGCAGAACAAAGTATGTCAGGCCAGCTTCTAAATAATATTATCGATTTTTACTTGACTCGGTTAAATCTGATCTTTGGTAGCATTCGATGGAACACTAATTCATAGGTATTTTTAAGGATATAGCACTGAAAGCGGTTCCTTCGCATTTAATTCTCATAAAAACAAAGGAGAACGAAAGAAAGCTGAGTGAACGTAAAAGTCTTAAAGATAAATTAACACTTTTACTGTCGCCCTTAAAGTGGATTCACGTACTTTAGGGTAATTGTTTGATTATGCAAAGTAGCCCTTCTAAACTAAAACAGAAGTTGGCTTTTATTGCCGCACACGCCCTCGACGCTAAAGGAAAACTTTGTAAGGCGCATGTATAAGTATTGGCTACCTACGCGCGTGCTATCTGTCTACGTAATGGCAGCTGTCATTACAACGTTATATATCGACTAAGTTATAAGTGAATTTGTTTCATCAAAATAAGTGTACATAGAGGGTTTATATACTGACAGATCCATATTCATCTATCATCGGTAATAGATGGCAGATCCTGGAAATGTACCGATCCTTGAAGTAATATTTCTATGATAATTAAAGGAAAATTTAGAAAGTAAAATGCCTGTCTACTCAATGGATTATATTAGTGTGTTTTATCACTTGTAGAAGGATCTAAAGTATTTTTAGATCAGAAAATTATAGTTGGCAGCGTATGAGGCTTTGATCAAACAAAATTAGCAATAGAATAATATAATATCCTGCCCCCTACCCATTTTTATCGGAACTAAACTGCCGTCTTCATTCTCATGTTAACAAATCCAGTTAGATTGGATTCAAAAACTTCAAGGCAATCGACCTTAAGACAATGGTTATGTGGAAACATTATATTACTGAAAAGAAATATTGAGCTTTACTATCCGTCGTTAACTCTACTAATTAAAACTAGGTCGTAGGACTGAAAGACAGCAGTCATTTATGGGTTGTTTGCGTTACATAGTCGACAAAGTCATTTCCGGACGATCTTCGTGGCCTATAAAATGAGATACTTTCTAAGGGTATTACGGTTTCCAGGTTGAAAAGAAGTGAGTAAACCTTGGCTTTTCTAGACGTCATTTTACTCTCCAGGAGAATAATGTTGTGCCATGTACTTTTTTTAATACTTTCCGATCCTTATAATTTGCTATTATTCGCAGCATCTGTCCTAAAACTATGATAACATCTGTAATTCAAGGGATTGAGCTAGAACGACGACATACTACGGTTTTATGACGACACGTCAAAAATGCAGGGTCTTGAGTTTGTCACCAAGGTAAGCTTTAGACAAGTGATACAAAATCAATTTTATTTTTAATTCGTGCAATAAGATATATTCACATGCCGTTTTCGTTTTTCTGGTAATATTATATACAAAATACCAAGTTAATAGTAATCATTCATACCCTTGTCAACCGAGGGCAGTTAAAGACAAATGGAGGTTATCACTTAAATAGATGTTTTTCATCAGTATTGTAGGCTGTCAGCTACATTTAACTTATATAATGTTTGATATTGTGGTATGATTTTTCAATAATTACGTTTTCACTAAAAGTGTCTGTTTTATATTTTTGTGTCGTAATTAAAGGTTAAATAAAAAATATAACAATTAATAATAAAAACAAATTCACAGACGTTGCATTGTGACGACACACTAATATTTTGCTGGATGGTAATTATGGTACATTTACTAAAATATCTCATCAAATAAAATTCACCAACTAATTTTTTTTTGTAATAACACTATTATGATGTATAGCTGCTACTATACTGCAGTAGATAAATAATTCCACTTTACTGGTACAGCGCATATGGTTCTGATGCTCGCCGAGGGTTTCCTTTAAGAAAAGAGTACGAGAACATTATTTATAAGTCATGAATATTTTATCTTTGTGTACCTTTTACGGCTTGCAGGTTGCATCACCATATTTTCCTTCGCCGTTGACTCGAGGATAATCATTTGGGCCTTTTTCATTTCGGTACGACAAACAAATAAATTTGGGACTATTCTCTATTTGCCAACCTGTAAAGTGTAGTGGCCGCCATTTTAGAATTTAATTATAATCATACTCATTTTGAAGCATATTTAAGATTATGACGAATCCATTGATGTAAATAAAAAATACAATCAGGCAGCGCCGTGCTGATTGTTTAGGAAGCCTCTTTCATTCCGACAAATTACTGTACAACCAAACATCGGAAAACAGTTTTTTGAGTAGTCTGTAATGTAATCATAACTTATCATTCAATTTAGATCTCAACCTTTCCTCTTTAAGTTGCTCTATGATCAGGCGACAATTGGCAGATATATTTTTCGATTCCTAAACTTGGCCATTTAAGGTTGTTTTTTATATAGCTAACTTTATGATTATTATTAACAAATTAATACTTTTTTCAATCACTTACTCTATTTTTTATATTCTATTATGTTTTTGGTTATGTTTCAAACGCATTAATTTTTGTCGTAAAATAAAATTTATCGCAAAATAAACAAAATTTGTACTACTTTCACGCAAGCGAAGTCATAATCTACATACAGCAAAATTATAAACTACATCATTGAAAAGTTTAATCAAAATCCGGTCCGTAGCTTTTTCATGAAAGAGTAGTTAACATTTATCCATCCTCACAAACTTTCGCATTTGTAATGTTAGTAGCATAACTAATACCGATCATGAAATACATAGAAATGTTACCACGTATTTAGATTCCTTTTGAATAACTATTCTTTTCATAGCAGCAAAATTTAAATTTCCAATTTCTTTATACCGAAGGTGTGACGCGGAGGCTATGGAACAACCATAAATACGGCGGCGTGGAGAAAGACAACTTCCGTAATTTGCGACGCGCGGCGAACTCTCGACTTGCCATTAGCATTAAGCTCGGTTTAGTGCAGGAGCTAAGAGAATATCGGCGGGGTGTTCTATGATTTATCGCTCCCGGAACCAGGTGCGCTACGAGGCGGCGGGGCTCGGCGTGCGTATGGGTAATATGTGCGATCCAAAAACGATGTTTAACGATCACAGTATATTTACCGGTGGTCGAAAATTATAGAGAATCGCAGAATACTCACAGAGTATACACGTAAAGTAACAGCTTCTGCTGTTGCATTCGTCTGGTTAATGAGAGTTCCGGTGGCCCGCTCGCCCTTCATTACCATACTTCCCTATCAACCCACTCCCTCACCCATCAGATATCCTGTGTCTATCCAAGAGACCGGCAATGCACTGGTGGTGGCTTGAGAATATACCTGGATGTTGGTGACCTCGTATTTATTGGTGGCTCGTATATTTGCTTGCCTTTCGAAAATGGTCAAAAAAATACGCATCTTAAATAAACTTGTTTCGTAGTGTTGTGTCAGGTTTGTCAATCGCATTGCAGTGACATACATACCTTCTGTAAATATTTTTAATTCAAATACAAAGGTTCGACCTACACGGCCCGGTAAGGATTAGGGACTGTTAATAATCGTTTTCACCAGTAGACAGACAGGAACCGTAGTCAGCGACTTACATGCTTTTAATGATTAACTTGGCCGTAGTCAGGAATCTAACTCGATATCTTCTTATTTGAAGGTAACGTTTCGACCACTCGATCACCAGAGTTTTTATAACGTTTCTATTACGCTGAGAACATGGGTGTTCCAAATTCTTCTCATATGATATTAAATTACGCTTATATAACCATTTTTAAGTGGGCAATATTTAATTTCACTGTTGTTTAAACCAATAATTTTACAAAATGAAACGCATTTGCTTAATACGAAATGGTTTAAGATCCTTTCAAATTAGTCAAACTTATTCTAATTTTAGTCACAATTTCTTAATTTCATTTTTATTACCTTTATACGACCAAAAGAGGAGCAGGCATTTTAAAACGACTGGAATCAATTTCAATTCCATTTCAATCACCATGAATTATAGATGAAGTTTGGTAATCGAATTAATCAAAGACGGCACTCAGTCTTGATTAAACTGTAAAAATAAACAGATTTCAAGAACGCAATGGTAACTTTTTTTCGCTTCGATGCACAAGACCCCAGTTGATCGCGTAATTGGTTGACTTGTTAACATACGAATTTAAAATAAAATACATTACAATATAAGATCAAGTTTCGGTTGATGTCATTTTAAAATCTACTCAGCTATTTCGATAAAAAACTATTTAACTCATATCGTCATGTAGTTTCAGGAGTAAATATTAGACAACTTCATCAATTTTTGGATTTGCTTAGAAAGCTAAGATGGGGTTGTTAGGAAATCTTCTGAACACTAAATAATCGACAGCATAATAAATATCCAGTGATAACTTTCAAAAATAGCTATATTATTTAGTATTATAGTCTATGACTCATTCTAAGCTTAAATCTACTGCTACTAGTGCCGGAGCACTAATGATGTGGTTGCCAAATCTATATGTGAACAAGGTCCGTATTAGTGCAAATTGGTCCAAGAAGTACTTATTTGTAGACTTACATATGCAGTAGTGTTATGTAAGAAGTATGTATGGTCGTAAACACTTCTTTAACATAGTTAAAATTCAATATAATACTTGAAAGGCGTCAAAGTATTATTCAACTGCACTCGTTTGGAAGGCAGTTTTTCCTGAAGAAATACGAGCTCGATACTTGGGTTAACTGTAATCATATTCAGTTATGTACAATTACTGTAATCAAATATGAAGTTATTACAAAAGTAATTATCCAGTAAAAAGTTTAACTTGTTATGCTGATACCGGATATCTGTCTCTGAAATATTCGGAAATCTTATAATACACATTCTTACTAAGTATTTGCTTAATATGGATCTTCAATTTATAAAAGATTACATTCTAAATATATATGATATACAGAGATCTTACTCCAGGCAAGTTTAAGTAAGTTTGTGACTGTAGTCGACTGAAATGTAAACACGCATATTTTTTTTTATTCTAATGTTGACTATAAAGTCAAGTCAAAATAATAGTAAGCGATATATAAATATCGCTTACTATTATTTTTTAACATATTAGATAGAGGAATATTTTTTTGTGGCGTATTTCATACGTAAAAAGTTGCAGTCAAATATTTTTGGTTATGCTGTTTTTATCTGCCAGTTTCGATACCATTAAATAGACAACATTTTAGAAAAATAAAAATCAAATTAAAAACGGTGTCCTGCCATTTATTTATTGCTTTTCTATCCACCAAAATGAGTGAACCTAATGTAGGAATTAGAAATTTTATCACAAATAAAAATTTTGTCACATAAACGAAAAAAACGTGAATTCTTATAACATAGCTGAATAACTGGTGATTAACTACAAAATAGTTTGAACCCTTTTAAAAAAGCTGTAAATACAGAAAAGCTTCCTATTTGGGTCTCACGCGAGCTCACTGAAAGAAATCTAATAAATCATGTACTAATTTGCGATTCTCTATTGGAACGTAATGAAATTGAACCGTTTTTGGAAAAACAGATGAGAAATAAAAAATGGATCATCTACGACACGAACATGTAAAAAAAGGTTAAAAGGCAAGCAAACTCTACATACTATAGCGAAATCTGGATTAACTCGCAATGAATTGATGCTACGTGTATTGTGGGATCAGTAGGGTATTATTAATTAGGAGATTTTACTGCCAGGAAAAACTATCATTTCAGATCTCTACTATCAATAGCTGTCATCAGCTATGTCATCAGCGGCTCTAACCAAAAGTAGAGAAAAAACGGCCAGAATTAACCAACACAAAGGGCATGGTTTTTCACCATGATAACGCCAGACCACACCTATCATTATCCACATAGAAAATATTGAGAGAGTTTGGTTGGGAAGTGTTAATTCATTCATCAAATAACCCTGATTTTGCACCTTCAGTTTTCTCCTGTTTTTAGAATTCTTTAGTTAGTGTTATTAACGATAGGAGTATGTCACTACCTATAGCTACCTATACAAATAAATCATACTTTATTTACATATAATTAAATGTAAATAAAGTATGATTTGAATTTGTACATAAAATACGATAAAGCTTTTTACCCGACCTGTTATATTTAATTTTTTTTTTCACATGTATTAGGTTTGTGTATACGCTTAAACTGACACTAGAGTTGAGATTTCAATTTCCACAAACTTCATTTTGAGAGACATATTTCAACGTTCTAGCTTGTAAACTGTCTGAACAATACCCTTCTATAGCACTAAAATTTTATATGTTTCCGCCACACATCACCAGACTACAAGAATAGATACATAATCCCTTTAAAAACAGAAATGGATCAAAGATATATCCTAATGGGACTCCTCTGTAAACCATAGAAACAGACTATCAAGTGTTATTGACATCAACCGTACGAAATCTGTTTAGATATAGACGAGATATAAATACCATATTTAGTTTTTTTTTTTGAGACTATATTTAATCGTTCTATAATTATTTTTTTTTATGGCACCTTCAAGGGTCAAATGAGCTTACCAGTCACCAGAGAGAAGATGGTCATTGCTGACCGTGGGCACTCAAATTGAGGAAACATGTTTAAAATAAGACGAAAAATGTTCTCCTATATAAACTGTTATGATAAAATTTATCGACTTTGTTTCGATATGTCATTACAGTGTTGCAAAATATACGTTAAACATTTTCCAGATGTGGCCACGGCACTAAGCTCTCGAGCGTGTCGCGGCCGCGGCGAAAGTCAACTTGTTGCGATTACCTACTGAATTTATTCATGGAATCAATTATTTGAATTTCTAAACGTCCTCACTGGAATGTGTCCAGAACTGGAAAACAAAAAAAAATTAAGGGATTAAATTTTAATAATCTATTTCGCTAGATACAGATGTTTGAATGAATTCAACAGATGATATTAAACAAATGAAAAAGTAAAACCGCCAAAAAAATAAACGTTATAACCCACGAAAACACGTTTTATATATCGACATTTAAAAAGAATCATATCATGTCGTATATTGTACGTTTCGACGGAATATTCCGTATATATATAACAAGTAAAAATAACCACGTCACCCATTCTAAACTGTTATTATTGTGTATCGCCTAAAAGAAAATCATTAACTTTCTATAAATTACTAAAAAAAAATATTCGAATGATTTGAATTCTCAACTTGTACGATGAAAATACGTGCACTGAAATATCAACGGTGATTTGAATTTATTTCAGTGTGAAATAAATTTTAAAATTGTGACTACAAATACCAATGCCCTAAACATATGAAATATGCGTTATTAAGACTATTATGTAAATCAGTGTACTTAAAAGACGGTGCAGTAGGATGTTACTTATATGGAGAAAGTGATACACAAGTTATTCTAACATGTGACTCAAAAATATATATGACTTTGATATTTCACAGTACAATAACTTATATTGGAAAATCCGTGCAAGTAGAAACTTAATGTAACTTTAATATAGACAGAAATTATATTATGTACTCCCATATATTTATTGAATAACTCGAAGTAGCTTTTATTTTTTATCAAACATAAAACAATATTAACTTACTCGAACTCATCAAACATAAAACAAGATTGAATTATTTAGCTGTACCAAGCCGCGTGTTTTCGATAAATTTATTATTTATTATGGTGTTCAATAAACGAAACAATAATTCGGGGTTGTTATTCATGGACGCGCTTAGACCCGTAATTTCATAAAATAATTTTATCTCAGAGTGAGGTCACGTACTTTAAGACTCTTAGCGCTGGAAAAATGAGTAGCGGATGCTGCTAAATACTTTTCTCAGTAGTTTAGAACACAATAATTTTTAATGTATACTGTACAATAAGTTTATTATGATATTCCGGTGACGGTCGTGGTAATTAATAGTTTCAAGATGAACTAGATGTCAATTTACAAAACTAATCTACAAAAAACCGACAAACCTGAATAAGTACATCGATTAGAATAAAAGTTTCGATATTTTTTTAATCAACAAAGCTAATTATTTAATTACTTCGTCTGTTCACAATCTTCCGTATATATTTTTTTAGTTTAAAAATAATTTAACAATATCAATATAAGCCATCGAATTATGCAGGTAATAAAAAAGTAATCGAGGTCGAGCCATGCTGTGGTCAACCTGGTTGTAGCAGGAGAATGAGCCAGCTCGAAATGTGAGATAACACACTCTCAGGATACAATTGTTAAGTACTAACAAAATAGGTTGGTTTGTTATTTTTTCTATATAAATGTATTAAAAACCTTTTATTCGAGAAAAAGCGTTTTGAAACTGTTATTTTGATAACTGTGAAAAGACATAAATAATGACTGTTTTAAATAGCTAATTAGATAGAGAAAGCACTAGTAACCAGCGACTACATCGTTTACTAACGGCGTATAGAATAATTTTTAAATTCCGTTTTTTAAGAAAGAGATGGCATAGAATTTTCGATCGCTTATCATTCATTATTTTTTTAATGGTTTTAATTTTAATTTCACTTTTATACTTCAGGTAAGTCTAATTTTATAAATACAAAAATATAGTATTATAAATTTCTATTGTTATATTACTATTTTCTGGTCCATTAGCTTAAATATCACCCGCACGCTTGACCGTATTATTTAAGCATGTTCAAAACTCCATCTAGTTATCGCATGCGCTTGATTACATTTATCTCACCCCTGAAAAACATGGTTCTCGTGCGCTAAACGTTTTCTAGCTCGCTGCTGACGAGGTACCGTATAAAACGACCTAAAAATCACCTTCCTGGCGCTTCATTTAGAAGAAGGGCAGCGAACTCTATTTTGAGATAAGTAAGAAAAAAAATACCCTGCAACCACAACTCAAACGCACAAAAACAAAAGTTGTTTACGTACAGAAAAATATCTGAACGAATGACAAAACCTCTTAGAACCGAAAGACACTGTTCTCGGAGTAGTCCGTTGTGAAGGCGGCTCGGAATGAGAACGTTAAACTTTTTACATTAATCCACACTCCCGATCCTAACGATTGTTTCCAAGACTTAAAAGCCATCTGCGGCCGCGCCCACTCCCGCGCATCGAGCGCCGACGCCGCCCCGATTGATACTTACGACATGATTTGTGGTGCTACTGTGATTCTTACCAAGCGTTCGTCGTCCCGCAGATGATTATTTCGGTCATCGTTATCTTGGGATGTTCAAGGTTTGGCACGTTAAGGGTGTAAGGGCAGTAGGTTTCCTTTGTCGATCAAGTTTCTCGTATAAGAACCTTATTTAGAACCTTTAACGTTACATACAGTGCCTGAGTCTTAGAAAGAGCACAACTTATTGTTATATACAATCTGAATTATACAGATCACCTAAAATTATATTTCAGGTGATGTGTATTCAGACGGTTCAAAATATTCGAGTAAGAAAGACAGTATTGTCTGAGTGCTTATTTTTTATTCTTCATTCTTGCATTAATTGACGGATGCTGAATGACCAAACCCATTTAAGTTCTTTCTCGATTTCAAAACCTAAAACAATAGTTTCAAGAGAA
Source organism: Eumeta japonica (assembly GCA_005406025.1). NCBI lineage: Eukaryota > Metazoa > Arthropoda > Insecta > Lepidoptera > Psychidae > Eumeta > Eumeta japonica. The sequence continues at coordinate 56,113 of BGZK01001897.1, forward strand.
CACAGCTCGGTGCAAGGTTATTTTTGTAAGTTGCTTCTGCAATCTATTTCGTATTTTACTTGATATTGCCAAATATTATACAATTTTTTTTTTTCAGAGAGAAATGAAATGTTACGATTCTCAAGCATTATAAATTAAGCTCTATTAATAATCTCTCTGTAAGTTAATAAGAAAAGTTGACGTAAAACAGCTACCAATTGATACAAATTGAACATTTTAATTTTTGATACGTCGATGTGGTTGCAATACCGCCGCATAATGTAGCGAAACTTTTGAGAAAAGATTTATTACTAAAATTGTAAAGTTTTTTATTGACGAAGTGTTTTCCAGCAAAATTAATGTAATATTAATGAAATTAACCTACAACCCAAGTTTATAACGATTCTTAATTTTATGAGAGCTTTGAGTGACATTTCTTAAGTTATTTTTTAAAAAAACTTCCTGTTATGTTGTCAACACGAAGCGTAAATTCGCATTCCTTAAGTTCATTGGCTTCATTCCTCATCTATTCTTTTTTACTATATTTTCCTTTATCTTAAATGAATGATAGAATTGCATAAAGAAATGTATTTAAGTTTGAAAAAATATATAAGTATACGCTTCGACTCGATAAGACAAATTGTGGATTGAGCGCCAAATGTCACTAGATTTACTCCGAACTAATGAAATATGTAAGAACTGTAACACATATACACAGAAGTACGTCCAAAATAGTCCCCAGAGTTGATACACTTTTGTAGAAGAATTTGTCATAAGTCAAAAATATTACATATATGACTCACGTGGAGTCATAATTATTGTTAGGCAAATTACTGTTTTGAAAATGTAATTTACAAAACAGTTGGTAAATTACAAATAACGACATTCTCTTGGGTACCTAATTTTTGACTCCTTCTTACTGTGGGCGATTTTGTATGTCTTATTATTAATTTGTTTATTTTGGTAAAATGGGTTTTGAAAAAAATTTTGTAAGCCTAACAATTTTTGTCCAATATTTTTTGTCTAACATTTTTTGACAAAATACACACGATAGGTTCCTCAATTTTTTTAAAATTATAACCTTAAAACGATTATGATCATGTTACGAAATGTAATCAATTATAATAAAAGTTGGATTTCAAATTTTGATCTTATATAAATCATATAGTTTTCTATTATAATTTTTTGTCTTGTTTACTTTCACATTTCTTATGCGCTCAAATTCAACATCTTTTTTTTAAATTTTTAATTCCAGTCTCAATTTGTACAGTGACTATTCTGACCAAAAATAAAAATTGGCTGGTGTTCTCATAAGAGACCTTCTTGTAAAATGTCCTTGACTTCTATAAGTTTAGACTTTACTGGTTTGTTGAACGGTATGAGAAAATTCATTAACCGACAACGTTTGTAAAATGAAGGGTTTACGTTTCGATGCAGACAAGAGTGAATCTCAAATAGCAGGCGAGGATCTAAAACCGCACAAGTTGGTAATTCTACCAAACGGTACGTAGTGTTCTGCCAGACCTACGAAAAGAATAAAATACGAGTTCTTCAACTGGTTTTCATAATTACATAAATACCGTTAAAATAATTTTCAACCAAAAATCTCGCTTCCAAATGCAATTTCTACATTCTTTTAATTTTGAATCAATTAATATGTAGAAAAAGCTTGTAGAACCGCATGATGTTTTTAATGTTGGAAATAATTTTCGCCAATTAAACACAATTTACACATGTTACGTTTAATGTGCGGAATGCACGCGTTTTAGTAATGAAGTTAATTTATGCGCGTGCGCAATAGTAAACGCAAGAGTGTATAGCTTAGACAGTATCTTAGTAGTTATAAGACTAACCCTTATATTCACTTGAAAATTTTTGAATATACAAAATATATGTTTATATTATAATAATTTTAATGATTTCTTAATGATAATATTTTTGTAAGGTGGTCATGAAAAAAATCATCAATTTCAAATGCGTTTAAATATTTTATGTGTTTAAGATGTAAAGTAGATTCCAAAAATGTATTTATAAAATTGGCCTTTAATAAGGAGCTTTTCAATTTTTCCCTGGCTTTGAGATTTACTGTCGATGAAAGGTAAAACTCACGGAATTCATTTCCTCCTAAGCCGGAAATTGAACAAAAACAGTACTTAATTAACTTACCTATTGCTTAAAAGGTTGGAAGAAAATCAATCTTATTTTTTATTTTCAGTTTTTATTACTTTTGGGTACTTGTATATACAAAACTAAAAAAAATTGCTTTAATTTTCGAATTTACTTTATAAAAATTATACTAATAATAGATACTAATTGGCACACTTTGGCTGAGGAATTGTAAAAATTCTGCACAGTTTCATAGTACATTTTGAAAACCAACTAGGATAGAAATGTGTATATACACGTGTATGTGTTGTGTGACTAACACTACATTTATTCAACATATAATCGATATGTTTCTCGATTATCGCTTTTTCAAAGAAATATTTATTTGGGCTCACTTTAACAAATTATGTGTTTAACTTAGAAGTGTCTTCATCTGGATGAAATTTTCACCTTCTCGATGTTAGCACGTATGATTCTTTTCTAATTGTAAATTTACATCTATTTCCCGGAAAGGCAAGTCGCAGATACCGCAGATTCGCAAAGAGGGGCGATGTTTGCGCGCCTCTCTTGCATCACCGACATCCATCAATCGCTTCATGAAAACTCGTCAGTTTCGAGCGCTTAAGTTTCTGACCTTTCCCTGACGTGCCACCGGTGAGGTCTGCGTGAAAGTTTGCAGCGCCCCTCGCCGGCTGTCAGGTGCAATGGCTTTATAGACAACTTTTCGCTTTATTAAAAAGCATTGTATTGAAGAAGCTTTAAAAATACAAGTCTTCATCGAATGAGATATCTCATTCAATAAAAGAAAATGTCTCGTTAGTCCCATTATTGTATCAAGGGGTTTGAATCTCTTTCGATTCTTCAAACAACTGTGAAAGCCCTGTTTAAATAATGAGAGATAGTTCAATGTCTCACAATTTTCAGAATCAATTCCATGACAGTGTTAAACTTAATATCGAACTTGACATTGAGCAAGTTAATTATAAGCAAAAACAAATAGGCACAAAAAGTTAAGAACGAATATGAGTTAAAAACTTTAAACTCGACCACAAAAGTAACCATTTACCAGGATCATAAATCTTTTCTTATATTTTTTATTTACATTTAGTGAATACTGTAGTAAACGAGGCCGTGCGTGTGTGGGTAGTATTCAATTTTAAGACATGAAATATATACACCACGAAAGAGATTTTTATAAATACAACAATATGTAAAGAATATTTTCAAAATGTTTCCCGTCGTCGGGTTTTAATTCGTAACGTAAAATTTTATGATTATAAGTATGCATTATAGGTTATTTGTGCAGATTTTAGCGTTAGGGTTTAGATGGTAATTAAATTTTTTGATAATGTTAAAGTTGTTTAGTTAAAGAGAAAAATAGTCCGTATTATTATTGCGTTTTTCTTTGTTCTTATGACTCGAAAGTATTCCACTGTCTTATACGGTCTGTTACAAACCGCAAATGGTTTACCATACTGAATTTAATTAAATATAGGGATATTCCGTATTATGACAAAATAATTCTTTATTTTGCTTATAGAATAAACTATCTAAATTTTATTCCTAAACTAACTTCAATATTTTCTTTTATTACAGTAGTTACCAATTAACATCGGGGCGATAATTGTTACATTAATTAACGTCCAGAAAATATTACAGATCTTAAATGTGAAAATTTTCAAGAATTTTGTTTTATAGCCGTTTGTTAATCAGTCATGAAGCGCCATCCCGTGGCGACGGCCCTACACAGTTATTTCAGGATGCTTGTGGTGTTTCTTAAATGCCTCTAAGTCTGGGATATTACTCTAGATGGCACTTTCATCCATCAGCAAATGCCACCTAGTGTTCTATCAACGAAACTTGCAATTAACCTACACACAGAAAAACTTTCGACATTTTGATACTATATTGTACCGTCAGATTTATGTCATTGGCTACATAATTCCATGATATTAAAATAACATTACAACAAATTGTATTGAATGTGTTTTTATATCTATAAAAATTCGTAAATTAAATTTTAGACGAGTCTTTGAGAAATCTGTGTATCTCTCTGTTTTTCACCGTAAGTTTCGTAAAAGTCTCAATTGTTATAGTATTTTTAGAAGCAAAGTTATTCTACGATAATCTGAGCATTAAATTCATATAACCGATTTTGAAGAGTTTTGTGTTTTACACGACCATTTTAAAGGAAAGTAAGATGAAGGGTCAAAACAGAACGAGGCTTGTGGCTGAATTTAGATAAACCCACTAGACGGTGGTTACTCTTCGAATGTTGTTAATAATTATATACCCGACGTGTGTTTTAACCGACTTCTTATAGGGCATTAAAAGCGATAGAGAATGGTGCTAGCGCAGAGGCCATTTCTTAGTAATCAAAATGCATTTCAGCTCTGATTTTGTCTATTCATTGAAAGCTCTATTGTCAAAGATACCTCAATTTTTGCTCAGACCATAGACAAGAATTTTAGGTAGTATTTACATCGCTTTCGTCTGGTTCAAGGTTATAGCTAGGCTTAGGAGGGTAAAATAATAGTATATATGTATATTCACAACTTACAAAAAATACTTTTGTCCTTCTGATGTTGCAAATTGCCAAAAAAAAATCCTTTTACTCATTGCTTATTCACTATTTCCCAGTGATCAGCATACCACTGCACAATTTATAACTGTGTAATCGTAAACAGCCACTGACTGAAGACGTTTTTGACTGGTTCTGTTATAAAGAATATCATTGTTGACACTTTAACAGGTATACTTTCAAAATTTCTACCCTCCGAGAATTCTATTATAAGCCCGTCTAATAACAACAATTATAACAGTAAAATGTTGTACCAAAATATCGATCATCTTTTTATCATAACCTGTACTAAGTTCTAACATAATCACATTATGAGTATGTAGCGATAAGGTTACTAGTTTGGAAATTTAAGTACTAACCATTAAAATAAGGATCATCACTTGGGTGCAAGTTTCTTAACCTGAAATACAATTTTATATGAAATAAAAAATAAATAAATTATAATATTTATGTATTTTATTTATAGTAGATTCTATATATTCCTAAATTATTATATTAAGAGACCTTTTTACTGCTATATTTAATTTATACCATACTTACTTAAGATAGGTCAACTTATGATAGATAAAATATTTTTAATGTAAATAGCAGTTGAAAGTTTTGAAATTATATATATATATAGCGAAATATTACTGACTGATTAACCTTATCACGAGTTATCCGAAACTATAGGTACTATTGGCTTGATATTCGTCATAGTCACTGTGTTCGGGATGTCCACGCTCACTAAAACAGATTTTATGTAAATTCTATCCAAAAAAAATATATATAATGTTATGGGATATCCGAAATTATAGGCCTAATTGACTTTAAATTCGGCATAGTCACTCTGTTCGAGAAGTATACGCTCACTAAGAACGGTTTTTATGCAAATCCTATCCAAAAAAAAAATCATAATTTTATGGGATCTCCGAAATTGTAAGTCCAATTGACTTTAAATTTGGTATAGTTACTCTTTTCGGGGCGTAGGCTCTCATTTTGGAATATTTTAGGCAAATTCTATTCTATTACGCCTACCCGGGCGGATCCACGAGCAAAAGCCTACATATGTAAATATATATATTTAAAATTTTTGCATCGTTAAATGAGACGGGGGCAGAAGTGCACAGTCGCTACACCCTCGGTTGACGCTACTATTACGAGTGGTGTGGTTCTCTGCTATGCTTATTGCAACTTGAAGCAACCGCATCGAGACACTGCAGTCGGCCCGGTAGTTACGTTAAACTGTTGCTTGCATATGTTTTGGAACTGAGGTCACTGCGGAGAAGCACGATGCGTGCGTGCTGGGCGCCATTTGATTTCATCCCTCCGTCTTCTTATCTTTGCTACTGGCTTTTCCATCGCGGCGCTTATCGCTCAGTTTGCCGCCCATTTTCGATAGGACTCGTTAGCATATTTAAATTATTTCAGACACTTTTAGGAAGATGTGCTGAACTGATTATTTAATGTGTATACATTAGTAGCCTTTAGAGTGTTTTAATAGGTAAACCCTTTTTGTGTTTAAACGGAGATAATGAGAGTTAAAATATGTCAATATGTGAAGAGTAGATACAGTTTATAATTTAAATTCTATTGTATATTTTATAATAAGTTTGTAAAGTTGATAATAAAAATTTAAAACTGTTATTAAACGTGAGCGAAAAAATCACAGTTTTATTACAGCCAATGCTGATTTTACTATCCTTACCATTCGACTAGATATCTGAAGACTCAATCAATCAGTACACTATAACTGTATTAAGCTGAATCAATGACGACGATGATAAAGACGTGTGCGACCGGAACCTGAATTATAGTCTAGTCAATATCGGGATCAGTATAGCAATCGATATCGGGATGGAATCTCGAATTGAAACGAGAATTCATTCACTTTCCACGAATTCCAGAGTAAAGTGGTAGCATATTATAGAAAAGTTAATTTGTATGCACACGCTTTCACCTTTTCTCAATTTCAGTTCTAATCCCGTAATGAATCCCGATCCCGGTCACACTTCTGATTCAGACCCCGTCCCCACACCCGTTTTGGACCTACTTCCATTTCCGATTGCGGTGCCAGTCCCGCTTTGGGTCCGATTCCGATCCTGGTCCAGTTCCCGATTCTACTCTCCGTCCTTCTTTCAAATCTGATTCTGCTACCGATATAAATGCCGATTCGAATGAAGAGGGGAGCAAATGCTAAAACCAAAATAAAATATAAGCTATATCGCTCGTGGATAGTAAAGCTTTCCATGAGTTAAATAATTATTAAAACCGTCTTAGAGAATTAAATTCTTGTATGAAGTTATGTGGAAATATCTATTCGTAATAATTCATATTATTACAAATAATATGGAATTTTCTGATTCAACATTATTAAACACCTCGTCATCACGCTATAAGGGTGATGTCTCTCTCACCGACCAAATAAGCGAAACGGAAACATCTGGAATTTTGTTAATTATGTTACATCTGAAAACAAAAGATTTAAAAACGGATTCAAGCGCTATCAGCCAGTGCATGTTTACGATAAGCGGATCGGATGATATCAGTAATCGATGAAAAGTGTACTCATTTGTTTTGTTTATGAGAAAATTTGCGCGAAAATGTCATCAGTATATTTTAAACATTTTGCCGTTTTCAAATCATAAGTTCGAGTGTCTTCTTAGCTTATCAAATATCCGCGAGTTTAGTAATATTCCGATATATTTTGTAATGTATCAGCTTTATAATATGTAATTGTTTTTTAAAATTATACAAATTATTTTGATAATTTTCTTATGAATTCTAATAATATAAGAAAAAATATCGGCACTCTCAAAAAAATTTCTATTCCATTATTTCTATTCATATTTCCATCATTGCTATTCCCACATCCTTGATAGTTATTCACAATTAGTTCAGGTTGAGCTGTAGTGGCTTTTTATGGTGAATAATAACCCTGAAATTTAATATATTTTAGGACATATTAAAAATAGAGTAAAATAGGTTCTTACCACCATAGAAAATTATATAGCGCTATTGATGTTTGTTTAAAAACTGGAATAAATTAATAATCATTATAAAGTAATATGTTGATAAATAACGTATTTTGTACAAAAAAGTGCAAACGCGTTATATTTTTTTGTTTTCACTTAAATAATAATAATGACGTATAAACGGAATTTAGATTGATAAGTAGTTCAGTTAAAACTTCATTACTTTGATAATAAATAGAAATAAAATTACAAACAAATAGCTTGCACGTTGAATTTTTATTAAAATTGCAATATTTACTTATCGACCAACAACTTTGTCATAAATGTCACGACATTTACTTCGTACGGATTTCTACATATTAATTTTACAATTATGAAATGAAAACTATTTATTATTACAATTATGTAATTACAAATGCCAAGGATCAGTTGCGTCTTAAACACTAGTTATATGAAATAAATTCAAAATAGCCATTTCATCCACTTATGATTAATGTATGAAAAAATAATAATTACGAAGAAATTTTTTTTTTTTGCCTAAACTTTATTCTTCCGGCCCCTCTGTGTACCAGCCGGTATAATTATGATTTTTCTTTCGAAATTATGAAATTCGTTTTAAGAAAGACGTTTATGTTGCGTGTTGTAAGCAAATTGCTCATCTCGGCACGTAACAATAAACAAGTTTTAGTTTCACCGTGACGCAATTCGTGCGTTATCCCGATTTGCACAACGACAGACAACTTGTTTATGCGCGGTACGCTCGAGAGAGAAGTAAAATCGCGAATGAGTGTCGCGCGCCTTTATGTAACCAATCCGTGGGGTTCACCGACTTTTTGATGTTATCCTGGCACAGAGCAAGGACTATTTGAGAACCGCCGCCGTCAGCGTAGGTCAAAAGCCTTTCGAGTACAGTTTCTGAATACACTTTGAATTACATCAGTTTTTGACGTGGATACGTCTATGTTTTCGTTTGTGATGGGAGTCATAGCGTGAAGAGTAGCTTATCTATGACACCGTCTATTAGTACATAAGTGAACGAAATGGACAAGTACGAGAGTGTGCTCTTTTTATACGCTAATATCGTCTGATGGTGCATAGGTCAACGAGAACAGTACAAATGAGATCTACTGTATCGAGGATTCGCTAGAGCCTGGACTTTTGTTGACACGACGTATGCAATACGTTCACGTGATGATGAGTTACATAATCATGAAAAATGTTTCTACGTGTTCCGAAAGTGTATAAAAGTATTTGATTTATTTATACATGTGATTGGGTCTCAATTTTGTGTATTTTCGGGTTTTTTTTTTGTTACTTTTCACAATTTTCTTATTATCGACCTGTGTTTAATAAACTCAGTTTGAAAAAAATAAACTTAATTTCACAAATTGATTTATAATGTTCTTCCGATCGCCCGATTGTCCTCTTATACATTGACGTATCAACGATAAGCTTACGGTTGTGTGATGACTATGGTAAACAAAGATTTTGGTGATTAAATTTTTTTTTTATTTAGTAATAAAGCGTTTAAAATAACGATTTTGGATAGTACATAAAATGGAAACGATTTTCCAAGTATAATATTGTTTAAAAAATATTGAACGTAGTATGGGAATTGACCATTCGAAGTGGAATCGCTTTTACATGGTTTTGGGTTATCTAGTCAGGGAAAAAGATTTTTCGCAAACTAAATATAATTTTACATTATATTTTATTTACATTTATTTATAATACAATATTATAAGCGTAATAGTATGTTTGTTTGGATATTGTTTCTGCAATTAATAGGTAGAAAAATAGATGGATTACAAGTCAATTTTGGATAACGGTAAATTATGTCTTCAAATAGAGTCAACGATGAATTTTGTCTATAAAAAATACGTAACTACTAATAAAAATGGTGATTTATTTTCACTACCGTCAATTTCTAAAGCAGGACCAAGATCAGTATTGGGTTAAATTTTAGATTAGAACCGGTATTGGAATAGCGGGTGCAACTGGGTTCAAAGTCGACGGTCGAACTAGAACTGGGGTTGAGTACGGGACTGTGTTTGAGAACAGAATTGAATGCGCGAGATCGGCGCATATCCACGTAAACGAAACCCTTAGTACATTCTCATGAAAAAAAATCTGAACTACAGTTAATTCTGCAGCCCATCCGCAAAACTTCCTACTGTGATTTTATCATTGCCTTTGAGTTCCTTGAGCTCCAAGGATTCAAAAATAAAAGAGCAGCGAGTTCAAAAGATCGATTTCGCAGTTTTTCAAACTGTCCGAGCTCATAAATATAGTTCTAATACATTTTGAGCTCTTTAAGTTCTAAATCTATATTATTAAAATAAAAAAAAAACATTTTTATTTATTTTGGGATTCCGTACAACCAAATGAAGAAACGAAACCCTTATATCGGTTTTTTCATCCATTACAGCCAATTCGCTCTAAATCTACTGGACCGATTGATTCAAAATTTGTAATGAATATGTACATCTGTAACCCAAATACGAACGTGTAACGTAAACAAGTAAATTTAAAAAATGAGGGTCTCTTTTGGGGGGGTAAAGTAGAAAATTAAAAATGATTTTTTTTGAGGATTTATTGAGAGGATTTCCAACATATTTTTTTTATTATTTAAAAGTAAACAGTTTTAAAATTATCTTAGAAAATAAACGAATATTTTCCATTCCCCACCCCTTTATTTCCAAAGCTGCAAAACCTAAAATTTTGAAATAAATACAAAAGTTGTTTTTTACATATATTTAGGAGGAAAACTAATAAAAAGTCTGTAATTTGCTCCGATTTGATTCCTTTTAATGTCCATTATAAACTGACACTCGCTAAAGACAGGAGTGCATAATCATTACGTATCACTTTTTTTTTATTCTTTTGTAAACGCGACGAACTCCGCGTTATCATAGTGTGAATTGAAGAAAACAAAAACGAAAGATCGGCCAAGTGTGTATGATTCTCGTGCTAAGAAAGAAGAATTAAGAATTTTAAGTATTTAACTGAAATGTTATACGTTGTGGTAGGGAATTTTTGGTAAGCGCATCCCACTCGCGCTTGGACGGTCTATCATACTCATCTTTGAATTTTCAACTATTGCATCAAAAGCTATTTTTAAGCAGAAAAATGACCGACTACCAAAAAGGTCGTCAATAATTTTTCAAGTTATTTTTGAAAAGCCCTTTCTTTCGAATTTTTCGTTAACGATATCTCTCAAACGCACCGACTTATTTTGAAGCATTTAGCAACGGTTGATATTCTATTTTAAGGAAACGACAGGATAAATTTTAAAATTTATCAATAGAGTAGTTTACAAAATATTGGAAAAAAACACTGTTTGAAAAATATGTCGAAAAATATGTGTGTGTGTATGAATTACAAAGATGAAAAATATCTTTCCAATTAACACACATACGCACTCATACACGCACACGCAGACACACGCATTCAAAAAATTGTAAAAATAGATCCCTAGGATTCTAAAATTTCAAGATGTAAAGAAAACTCTAATTTTAATAAATTGGACTGAAAACAGTATATGTATTACCAATTTATAAAATTTTCCATTTTCATAAATTAGGAATATCCCGTTCTGTCAGCACAACAAAATAGACAGATAACGGTTAATGTGTATATATATAAAGAAAATTATTTTCCTTTATACAAGTATCAGTTACTATACTAATCCTATCTTTATAGGACTTTGTTTATTCGACGCGAATCGTTTGTAGGAGATTTTAGGCTATTCAGTTTTTGAACTCCACGCACCCTTCACTACATAATTTTTTATTACACTTCGTAACCCATACCTAATGCCCGACAAAGTTATTGGAAACGGTTAGTGTATTATATAAAAATCATGTACTATTTTGAATATAATAAAATAATGATTGTGTTTGTCCGCTTATGAGGCTGATTAAATTTTTTATTTTGCTTTGTACCAAAATATATATTTAACTGGCCTGTAACAGTAACGTTATATTTGTAGATTTGTTCAAATGTCTATTTTCTTATTATTGATCATGGACGTGCGGACTTTTATAAAAAGTTTTGGTGTGAAATATTAAATATTTTAATGAAATAATAAAAGATTAACGTATTAGATAGAAAGAAAGGGGTATAAATGCTACTAGTCCGAGAGTGCCAATTGTCACGACGCGTCTCCACACTATATAGTCTTTGCTTCGATGTTTATCCGGAAATTAATCTGCTGGAGTTCTCGTTGCCGCAAACGGCGCAGTGCCACTTTCCTCGTTTAGGTCGGCCGCGTGCGAATGACGCCTCGAGTCGCTCACCCCGCCGGTTATCGCTTGCATCCAGAATTTAGTGCGGTTACGCAGGCCGTCGCGCCGTCCGGGGAGGCGCGATTTTCAAAACCTGCCCACGCGCCCATCCACGAGCACTGCGCGCGCGAGTGCGTGCGCATGTTTGTCCTCGGGCGGCTATTCGCGGTCCCGAAGCGATACACTGCAGATGGGGGTCAAGTGAGTGACTTTATAGATTTAATTAGTATTGTTTTGTTAATTTTAAGCATGATATTTGAAAAGTTCCCGTGAATTTCTGAAACAAACAACGTATTTATTTAATACGTAAATGTACCAACATATGCAACATCGTAGTAACTAACGATGTATTAAAAATATTTACTCATTTATTTCATTAATTTATTTTGTGATGAGAAAGCATCATTAAAACCCTATTGTTTTAGATGGAATTAACGATTTATCTTAAGTATAAGTTATGGGTGCTTAGTGTGAAATAGACCAAATCAACATTAATCTTTGTTATTACAGATTTGTTAAGTCAACTCTTAAATGTATTTTTTTATACGTGTAAAATTGGAATACATACCTATATCAATTTTCGTATACCATCTCAAGCGGTATGTAGAAGGTGACTCACAATCATAGAAAATCACTGACAAAATTCTAAGAAGACTGCATCAAAGCTATTCTCGGTTTCTATCAGATAAATCTCTTCAATCAGACTGACTTAAAAAAAATGTTACAAAAAAATTCAACTCTACAATATTTTCAACCTTTGAAGGATGAACGGTCAACGAGGAGAAAGCAATTTGTTCAGATGCTCAAAAAGTATTTATAATTTTTATCCACAATTTCATGAGCAATACTATAGTTTACGGTTGTTACTTACAGACTGGTGATCCTCCTGGGCTTACTGGCGGGAGTCTTATATTGCTTGCATCTCCTGGCCCAGGACTTCATAGCGATCAGAATGCCGAAGTTCCTTAGATTCCTAGGAAAACGGGACCTAAGTAGCAATAGTAATCACGTAAGTGCCCAGAATGTAATTATGTGTTAACGCCACTTTTCTAAACGTCATTGTACAAAGTAACTAGAGGCCACCCGCCCGCTTCGCTGAACGTCAATTTATATTTCGCAATTTTTTTTATATTCAAATGTAATCGCGTTTTGCTCCTATGCGCATATAATAAACTCTTTCATTTTCTATACCGGTCGATTTTTCTGTCAATTTTAATCGTAATTATGATTCTGTTCTCAATGTCAATTCTCATTAAACTGCTGTATTTGGACCTCATTCCATTTTCGATTCCAATATAGAACTCGATACCGATCTTGGTCCTGCCTTGGACGTTTATGGTACCAATAACAAATCACTATTTGTACTGCAACGGACATCTAAAGAAACTTAATATTATAAGAATCTGAAAACTATCTATATACGATTCCGCGTCGAATAATTAAAGTCCCAATTACAATCCGTCCAGCCGTCAGAGTATGACAAACCTCCGTACAAATATAGTTTTACATTTTTATATTTTAAGTGGCCTTTAACCATTTACAAACGATTCTTCGTCGACTAGTCAAGTCCCAATTACAATCCATTCAGCCGTCAGCGTATGACAAACATCCGTACATAGTTTTACATTTTTTATATTTTAAGTGGCCTTTAACCATTTACAAACGATTCTACGTCGACTAGTCAAGTCCCAATTACAATCCATCCAGCCGTCAGCGTATGACAAACATCCGTACATAGTTTTACATTTTTTATATTTTAAGTGGCCTTTAACCATTTACAAACGATTCTTCGTCGACTTGTCAAGTCCCAATACAATCCATCCAGCCGTCAGCGTATGACAAACATCCGTACATAGTTTTACATTTTTATATTTTAAGTGCCCTTAACCATTTACAAACGATTCTACGTCGACTAGTCAAGTCCCAATTACAATCCATCCAGCCGTCAGCGTATGACAAACATCCGTACATAGTTTTACATTTTTATATTTTAAGTGCCCTTTAACCATTTACAAACGATTCTACGTCGACTAGTCAAGTCCCAATTACAATCCATCCAGCCGTCAGCGTATGACAAACATCCGTACATAGTTTTACATTTTTTATATTTTAAGTGGCCTTTAACCATTTACAAACGATTCTTGGTCGACTAGTCAAGTCCCAATTACAATCCATCCAGCCGTCAGCGTATGACAAACATCCGTACATAGTTTTACATTTTTTATATTTTAAGTGGCCTTTAACCATTTACAAACGATTCTACGTCGACTAGTCAAGTCCCAATTACAATCCATCCAGCCGTCAGCGTATGACAAACATCCGTACATAGTTTTACATTTTTTATATTTTAAGTGGCCTTTAACCATTTACAAACGATTCTACGTCGACTAGTCAAGTCCCAATTACAATCCATCCAGCCGTCAGCGTATGACAAACATCCGTACATAGTTTTACATTTTTTATATTTTAAGTGGCCTTTAACCATTTACAAACGATTCTTCGTCGACTAGTCAAGTCCCAATTACAATCCATCCAGCCGTCAGCGTATGACAAACATCCGTACATAGTTTTACATTTTTTATATTTTAAGTGGCCTTTAACCATTTACAAACGATTCTACGTCGACTAGTCAAGTCCCACTACAATCCATCCAGCCGTCAGCGTATGACAAACATCCGTACATAGTTTTACATTTTTATATTTTAAGTGGCCTTTAACCATTTACAAACGATTCTACGTCGACTAGTCAAGTCCCAACTACAATCCATCCAGCCGTCAGCGTATGACAAACATCCGTACATAGTTTTACATTTTTTATATTTTAAGTGGCCTTTAACCATTTACAAACGATTCTACGTCGACTAGTCAAGTCCCAATTACAATCCATCCAGCCGTCAGCGTATGACAAACATCCGTACATAGTTTTACATTTTTTATATTTTAAGTGGCCTTTAACCATTTACAAACGATTCTTCGTCGACTAGTCAAGTCCCAATTACAATCCATCCAGCCGTCAGCGTATGACAAACATCCGTACATAGTTTTACATTTTTTATATTTTAAGTGGCCTTTAACCATTTACAAACGATTCTTCGTCGACTAGTCAAGTCCCAACTACAATCCATCCAGCCGTCAGCGTATGACAAACATCCGTACATAGTTTTACATTTTTTATATTTTAAATGGCCTTTAACCATTTACAAACGATTCTTCGTCGACTAGTCAAGTCCCAATTACAATCCATTCAGCCGTCAGCGTATGACAAACATCCGTACATAGTTTTACATTTTTATATTTTAAGTGGCCTTTAACCATTTACAAACGATTCTTCGTCGACTAGTCAAGTCCCAATTACAATCCATCCAGCCGTCAGCGTATGGCAAACATCCGTACATAGTTTTACATTTTTTATATTTTAAGTGGCCTTTAACCATTTACAAACGATTCTACGTCGACTAGTCAAGTCCCAATTACAATCCATCCAGCCGTCAGCGTATGACAAACATCCGTATATACTTTTACTTTTTTTATATATTTTAAGTAGCCTCTAACCATCTACAAACGATTCCGTATCGAATAGTCGCACTCTTATGCCGATATGTTGAGTAATTTTGCGCGATGCGTGGACTAAAACTATTTTCATTATATATGCATAAATTTAATATAATTTTCACAAATTACATAAACTTTTAGGTTAATATCTAGTATTTTATTTTCCGCAATCTATTTGGTTCTGTTTTCAATGTCCAAGCAATAATTTTTACTAATTCGGGATACAGGTTTAAAATTTTGGATTTTTCTATAAAAGATATTCGTTGACGCCACAAGTGCAGTGCTTTCAGTTACATTCGGATCATAATTACAATTATTTT
Source organism: Eumeta japonica (assembly GCA_005406025.1). Lineage (NCBI taxonomy): Eukaryota > Metazoa > Arthropoda > Insecta > Lepidoptera > Psychidae > Eumeta > Eumeta japonica. Next base: position 71,891 of record BGZK01001897.1, read on the forward strand.
TATAAAGCACTAGCCTACCGACCGCAGCTTCGCCAGCGTGGAGATAAAACGTGTTCTTTCATATTTTACATTGAAAGATATTACTGTCTATTCTCAACTTCGATCCCGGTCCTTCTCTCTATTTTGCTCCTCATCTCGCTTTCAATCCGCTGTTGATTGACGTTCTAATTTTTAGGATACCGGGGGCAAACGCCAAAGTCATAATAAAATATAGGCTGTATTATTCGGGGATAGTGTATTTTTTATGAGTGTGAAAACATTTGGAATCTGTAATTTTAAAAATATGCTGACGAGGCCAAAGTGAACTTCTAATTGTTTATTTTTACAGTTACAAACAGAAATTAGTAAAAAAATTATCAGAATCAACATAATAAAATCAGTATTTCCCATGAATATAAAAATATTATATTCAATATGTGTATATCAATTTACCTTATATTCCATCAAACAATGTAAATTTTTTAAAGTCAACGTATATAAAATACTAGCAGTCATCCGCCCGCTTTGCTGCGCATTATGCGTTATGAAATAAAATATAAAATCAATTACAAAAAGGTGTTAAAACCAGAAAATAAACATCCTAACACCGCCTAAGACGATGACGCGGCGAATTATTATTCCCATATCGACACTTTCAGTCGTTTTCAACTAATTCCTGGGCAAAGAATTGAAAATAAGCCCTTTGACTTTATAATTTACTAGCTTCCACTCATGACCTCCGCCCGCTTGGACAAGTAATTAATTCTGTCATCTTGTATATCGACCGATCAAGCTCTCAATCAAGTTCTATATTCAGTTTTCGATTCCAATCGTGATCCCATTTTTGATAACGCACCCCATCTTGATTATAGTAGATTCGACTCCCGATTCATGTCCCAATTTTAGCTTTGGTACTGCTCCTCATTCCGATTCCATTCAGGCTTTTGGTTCTATTTTTATTCCCACATTCGATTTCAACTTTGGTCCCGTTCTCAATTTCGATTCCTTTCGGTCTCGACACGACTTCTCTCACCGCGCTCTTGCTGTTTCGATTCCGCTACAGATCAGTTCTGATTTATACGAATGTGGGGTAAATGGTATTATCAAAATTAAATTTAGTCTATATTATTTGGGAATAGTGTAGCTTTTTATCACCGAATGACTTTTTTAAATTTATAATAGCACAAGTATACAAACGAAATCAAAGCGAAATGTTAATAGTCTATTTTACTAAGGGAGCTTCTAATTAGTGAGGGTATTTTGACAATTGTTTTAGTAGTTCGGTTCAATAGTACAAATATGCAGATCAAGTCGGAAACAAAACGTAAGTTTTTTTCAGAAAAAATAATATTTTCCTCTCGCAAGTACAATATCGCCAATTTCATAGTAATCAGATGAATGGCTTAGGTATGCAAAGAAAACTAAATAATTCATTGAAGCATTTAAGTCAGTCTATTCTTATTCAAAGTTTGATTACAATCCATTCAGCATTTTCGGAGATTAGCTCCGATAAACCAACATGCACTTTGTCGGTCTTTCTGCCTGAAGTTAGAGTAAATATTTAGCAATAACGTTGTAGATCATATGCGTCACGTAATAAATATTTATGACAAAATTTTATAACATAAAAAACATCATATGTAAAATTTCATATGTTGGTATAGATAGATAATTAAAACGTACCTTATTTGTCATTCCAAGAGGTTCCATATATAATTTGGTTAAAATCTGTTCAACCGTTTCATAGATTAAGCTGGCGAAATAAACACATATACCTTTTATCGAAATCGTGTATAACCTATCATTGTTCTTACTATATACTATGTTCTTACTGTATATTAAAGTTCCTCAAGATCAGTCAAACCGGTCTTTAGATATTAAAAATCATACACGTAGACGCTTATCTACCTGTCTTAATGTGTGCAATGTCAGTCTGCCTGAGAGTTAGACAATAATTTCAATGGTAGCCTTTGTGTCATAAAACGAATATTAATCACAGAAGTTGACGAAAAAAATATATGTATAGACCGACATTACAAGTTTATATAATAATATATAGTAAGGTTGCATTGTTTTTGATAACAATATCTTTTAATTATAATAACGATTTGAAATAAAATTCAAAACTATTATTATTTAAATAGTATATATCCAATATAACACCCAGTGTTGTCAAGAAATTAAGTCAATGGGAACAGGCTGGCCTATTGCGTTCACTTAAATTTGTGCTATTCTAACGTTGCTGCAACTTGCATTGCACTACTTCAAATTAATAATGTTAATTTATATGAAGATTAATGAAATTGTAGTAATAAAACAATGAAATTTTCTAGCACAATTATTTTACGTGTATCTACCCTCTCATATCTATCTATAAACTGTATATTAATTTAACTCCTCTAACCAAGTCAAACACTAGTAGCTCTATAAAACTTCGCCTATAAAAGTAAGAAGTACAAGAGCTTCCTTAAAAGAACGATAAAACTGAGCAGCAAAGAGATATTTAAGAGGTGTTTAAGCTGATTCCGAAGCATTGAGTATTGGACTTCGCTCGTTTACGGGACTACTCTTTACGGACTTCAAATTGATTCTTGCAACTATAAAAATTGGCGATTCAGTAGCAAAAAAAAACTTCAGTGAAAATGTATAGACCGAACCGAATCGAAGAAATTGATGGCGATTTACGAATCACAGTTTCTAAATTTCAGTCGAATATATCATTTTAAGTGACGCACATTATAGAAGTGTATTAATTAAATGGCGGGTTCATCACCATAAAAAGTCAACCAGCAATGACAGACGGCAGCAGCGCCGTGGTGCGTGGCGCAGATGGGTCTCGGTCGCTGGCGGCAGCAGGACCCTACTCGGGATGCCATGGTCCAGGCTGTTGTCTGTCCACCTTCGAGCCCGAGGCTTCGTGTTCGACCGCTCCCCCTATTGACGCTGGCGGTGAATTAGACGTCCGCCACGCTCCACCCGCCATTTATTTATAGAGAGTGCTCGCAATATTTGTACAACCGAAATAATGGGACTTTAACAATTACATATTCACGGGGCGTGTTTGGCTTCGCCGGTGTTTGCGCGCGCGGCGCTTTGTTATGTTAACCCGCACGCATGTTTGCGTCGGCTCGGCAACTAGGAATTAATTGTGATGTACGTTTTGCGCGAAGACAATGAGGTGTATGATTTGAGAGCGGAGAGGCGCAGCGCCGACAGGCACGTTGATAATCTCAGGTTGTGGTTGTTATATTTTTTTTTTTGATCCTTGGATAGTATAATTACTGGACATTGCGAGTTTCAATATCTATTGACATAAAATCAGTGATATTGACATAAAATACATCTGATTCATATAAATGAATCAGATATATTTTATGGGTCAATTTTAAAGATAGAGTAGATTTGGATTATCTACTGTTTATAACAATGAATCAATTGTTTACAACAACAAAACAATCGATTGTTAAAGAGCTGTAAATGTAACGTTAAGTTACATATAAGGCATAATAAGTTTCCGTTAAGCACACGTGCTCTTATCGCCACACTGTGCATCGCCACACTTATCGCTATTAACTTGCATCTTTAACACTTATCTACCACTAGGATCAATTTTATTTTTCATAGTAAAAATAAACAATAGCTTACGAACCATTTCACTTTTTACAAGTTTCCTTTAGATTTACAAATAAGCGAAATGGAATTTAAATTCGAAAATGTTGAAAAAAGATTTGCGACGAATAATATTCACTACCTGTTGAATTTGCATAAATTGGTATTTATTCATGAAGACTAAAGTTCTATTTCTCTTTAGGTTTCATAAAAAAAAATATATTTTAGCAGACATAACACACACTAGTAGTATAAAATATTCATGAACCATAAATATGAGATAAAAAATAATAAGAACGTATTGAAGGATCACAGCAAAAGTAATTCAATATGTCGGTCGAGTAACTTCGTATTTACCGTTCATATTTAGAAAGTAAATTACCGAATTTACCACTTTTTTTAAATATTTATTAGTATTTCTTCGGGAATAAACATGAATAAATAAAAAAAAACAGCCTACAGATATTGCTAAGTCGTTAAAGTATATTGAAGGAAAATTAAGTCCATTCCGATACAGCGATACGCATCGTTACTCTCTTGCAAAAACTGACTGGTCTAAATATTAAATACATTTTTTTGCACATATATATGCATCAAAGGTTATTGATCTTTTAGTTCATCTTAATAGTCTGCCTAATGTATGGTAATTACTTACAAGTGAAGTATATGTATTAGGATGATTCATTTCCGCAAAAAATATTTTTTTCTCGGTGCTCAAGCAAAATCTTAATCTACCCGTAAAAAAAATCTCACCAAGTTTGAGCCCTTAATATTAATTTTAATCACTTTCTATTTCAATTTTAAGTTTTCCCATTTAAAATACACGTAAAAACAATGGCTTTTTTTTCAAATTTCTAATGCTTAAAGACCTTTTACAATATTATCAATCGGTTTGATGGACCTTATAGGAAATTTTACGCTCTTTAAAAATGCAGTTGAGATTTTTTTCGTATCTCCTATTGGTTCATCAGTAGAAGTGGTCAAAGTACAATTTTTGCGAAAAATCGCTTTTTTTCAGTTTTTTCGAGCTAATTGCCAAAAGTAAAAGGAAAATACGACTCAATCGTTAATGAAAATTGGTTCGGCTGATATATCATGAATTTATAGTGATTTTTATGCCTAAAAACTTAAAAAGTCCGTAAATACTATCTGAAAACGTTATTTAAATCCAATTTTCTCATTAATTACCTCTATATCTCGCTATTCAAAGCATTTTCCTTGAGTTGTTATGATTTCTGACTTATGATTAACGTGGACGGAGATGCGTTCCCCTCATCTCCGTCCACGAGGATGTAGAATTTCTTCATCTTGCATATCGTTCGAGTGTCCTTTCAGTCGTTATCCTGTTCCCCATTCTGATCCCGGTTCTGCTCTTGATACAAGTTAGTCTCAATATCGGTTCCGATTGTAGTCTTATTTTGCTCTACATTCTGCTTTCCGTGGAGCTTGTGGTTTAAATTCCGCTACTGGTCAGAATTCCGATTTGGATAAAGCCGTGTTAAATGCTAATATCAAAATAGTATTTGAGCTATATTACTGGGGGATAGTTTAACTTTTTATCAGTGAAAGAACTTTTATAATACGTAATAGCACAAATATGCTGATGAAGCCAAGGAGAAATGGTAATAGTCTATTCTGTTCGGGGAGTTTCTTGTTAATGTAGCGATTTTTAGAATCGGTTCAATAGTAATTCGTAATATATAATAATATGCAATGATGCGAAATAATAGCAGTTCAGTTCAACAGTACAAGTACGCAGACAAAGTCTTGCACATTTTTTTATATATACCTACAGGCTTAACACAAGTGTAAGCGGTAAGTAAACAAAATTTTATCACAATAGGATGTACAATATGGCAGCAAATAATATATAAACAAACGAACAAATATTGATTTCATGTATGAAATTAGTCTAGTTAAAATAAAAATAAGGGTGAATTATGAACGAACAACTCTTATTGCTAATATACTAAATAAAGAAAGAAAACAACGTCGTTGTAAATACATTAAAAGAAAGACGTCCATTTTTAAGTTTGAAAAGCACTAAGAAAACATTAGCAAATAATCTGACTACAGAAACTGTACATAAAAGAATTTTATTTTCAGGCTGAAATGGCTCGCGTTTGACCTTTACTCGAGCAGAAATTAAAAGTTCATTCAACCTCATTGTTTCTTTATATTAGTATATTTCAAACTAAATTTGTAATTTATTTTACGATTCAATTTCCACTGTGGCGGTAATCACTGAGCTGAGCATTTTTATTTCTTCTCCAAAAGCAATGCCGTCTCTTTATTAAATTGGACCACGACCATTTATCCTTACGTATCATAAAACAGAACGTCTGTTTGGGCACTTATATACCGACAACCACTGCTCCGTTTGTCATGATTTTTTCTTTCTTATGGAAGTATTTTATTATCTGAATTAATATTATATGAAAATACGTTATAATATGATATATTATAGCATTTTATTATACACTAGTTTGTGCCCGCGATTTTGTTTAAGTGAACATAGAACAAATTTGTTACAATTTTATACAATTTTTTTTTATTGGAAATAGCAATGGAAAGATCAGTATCAATGCCGGTCTGGGATTAGAATCAGAAGTAGAGTCAGCGTCGATATTAAAAGAGTCAGAGCGAGATCGTTCGATAAAACAATTATTTAACAACAATACGTGTGTTTTCAATATAACAGTTTGCGTTGTTCTGTAATAATTTGAATTGAAAAGGATCTAGGGAAGAACCAGAATCGCAGTCCAAAATGTGACCACAATCGAAATCTAGGTAGAGACCAGAATTACACGAGAGGTCGGAAATGGGATCAAATTCGAGAGTGAGGCCAAGATCGGAATTGAGAGCGGAGACCGTGTTGGGATCATAGTTGAAATCACTATGCGAATAATATTTGAGGAGTTACATCGTTTCTTCATGGATCTCATCTTTAGATCTCGGTTTTGCTGAAAATATGACCAATACGGTGTGTACAATACTTAAAAAAATAATATCGAATTAGGTATAAAAAAGAACGGAGTTCCGAGGAAAGAACATTTAAAAATTATTAGATGACTTTAAAAATGTCTGTCGATTTGAACACACTAATCTTTGAAACTGTTAGATGTATTTCAAAAAGGTTGGTAATACCACCAGGTGGGATTTTCCCTAGTAACTTGAGTATAGTTTAGATCAACGTTTATAAATAGTTTCATGAAAGATTAATCAATCGTTAAAAATGTGTTCTACATGTACAAAGTCGTGGACTCAGTTTGAAGAATTCAAATAATTTCTCATGATAATATGTTAGAATAATCCGACTTTTGTTTAGGCTCTCCAAATTTTTTGCTTATCTTACCATAGATTTCATTGAAAGGTATATTATTGTTATCTTGTAAGTTTGCAAGGAATAAATTAAATTAGTTAATTATTATTAAATTTACGACATTTACTTGAAAACGATATCTCATATTCTACCGTAGCGTTAAAAGAAACTTAAAAAGTGCATCGAATTTTATTAAAGTCTAGCATCTATTCGTTTAAACTACAACTCATGAAAACTGATTGTAATTTTCAGAAGCCACATGTGCGGTGGAAGAAGATACTGTATCACGATCCGCTGAGTTGTGCACGTCTGCTGTACTGCGGCTTGGGCGGCGCGGGCGCAGCCGGCGACCTGCAGCAGGGCCTGGCCTACATGCTCACGTAAGGCGGACGGATTGGTGTTAGATGGATCCCATTGCCGATCCCTAAAATATGACCCTGTCCTGGTTTGCGATATTATATACTTTATACGAATAAATTTAAATTGCGATTTTAAATTTCTAAGATCAGTCAATTTGAAGTTTAAAATATAAAATTTCAGTTGTCTTTAAATAAACTTATAAACATTCCCCGTCACGAGTATAACCTAATATTTCATACATAACATTACATTAGTAATTTAATGAAATTAAATAACTGTTATTTTCTTTATACTTTATGTTGATTGAGATTGGTCAATTATTTAATAGCAACCCAAGATATCTTGGGTTAGCCATATGACTAAACTAAGATCCTTGAATTGCAATTAGTAATAAACAAAGAAAATGCAGCAAGAAAAAATCAACAATCGATCAATTAGATAGGTTCAATTAAAAACATGCATATCACATATGGCAAACCCCAAAAAGGTGCACATATTTAGAATCTAAGCTTCTGCTATTGTTTTTGGAAAATGAAGTTATTTTGGCCATTGACGGGGTGCTTTTCGACATTCGTACTGTTTCATATTTTCATATTTTTTCTTTCACTGTATAAAAAGCAAACGTTAATGATATTTAATACACATTGCATACCAATTAAAAGAAATTTTATTCAATCCTGATCTGGAATTTAGTAATCGTTTGGCAATAGAATTGGTACGTAAATAGAAAATAGGAAATGCTTTAATAAGTTAGTTTGGTCATCTACAAAAAATGAATGTACGTAGACTATAAAATAAAACATAAAATAATTCATTCACTTACTTTCATAAAATCTAGTCTTTAATGGTATGAAAAATAGAAGAAAAAGCACCCTCTGAAAATTTTAAATCGTTTTATTGTTTTAAAATATCGACGCGACTTCTACACGCGTAGATTAAGACGTGCAGAGTCCCAAATCAAATTCGATCCCGGCGAGGAGCGCTCACACGCGGCGGGGAACATTTACGACAACGTCTATTATTAAATTAGAACTCCGAACGATTTTCCGAACAAGGCTTCGTTACAATGAAACTTCGAGGTGCTACACGGACGAAGTTGGCCGCAGGGGACGCGGGCCGGAGCTGCCCCCTCCCCTGCAAATTACACAACCGCACACACGCACACACACACACACATACACATATACATATACGCACACACAGGCGCGAGGCCATTCTATAAAATATTGCTCGATATAGGCCCCCCTATAAGCAGCGTCTCGCGGGACGGAGAATTAATTAATGTCCATATATTAAGCGCGAGCTGCTTTGATCGCTGTCCGATACTAATACTATCGTAACATCGCTTTATTGATTGTCGATAACCCGCTGCTAGGCTATTGAATAAAGATAGTGATTGATGTAATATAACTTACATAAATTAAATTCCTCCTTATCCCGCTCTTGATTACAGTCTAATTCGCGATGTCGATCCTGGTTCCAATGTCGGGTCCAATTGCGGTCTCTCTCTTAATTTCAATACCGGTCCAGTACCGATTTTGTTCCTTCTTTGGCCATTGATTTTATATAAGACAATAAATTGTCTTTTTTCATGGTATTTATATACTTTTGTTCACTAAAAGTATCCTACCCTTTTACGAGGATATAATATACTTCTATTCAAAATTTTATCACAACCCTTCTAGACGTTTGCGCGTCACGAACATCCATACAAACGTACTTTTAAATTTATAACATTATAACTAACCTAAAATAATCTATGGACGATAATGCGTCGATTGATCATAGTCCATTATCGATAAATTCAATATTTTTTACGTTAATGTTTTTTTCTTTGTTATTCAATCACGTGAAAATTACTGAACGTATCGGCATGGGACAATGGCCAGTCGACTTGGAATCGTCTACAGGTGCTCACATATTTACAATATCAAAAATTCAAAATTATGTTCGTACGGACGTTTGTCATACGCTGATCGATGGACGGATTGTAATTAGAACTTTGACCATTATCATGACATATACATTTAGAAATAGAAAGACCAAACATACATACTGCTAGTGTATAAAGATTTTTCAGGTACTTTGCCGTAAACGACTTGTTTTTTAAGTATAACTACGATACGCAGCCATTTGTTGCTGCCGGCTTGAAGCACATAATTAACTTTCACGGTGATTCTGAAAGTGAAATAATGCAGAATGTATCTATAAATTTTGTTTACAAGTTTAAATGCTAAATCATAAGAGTTTTAAACGCGAACAGGATCAAGATGACAACCGATAGCGTTATCGCCATCGGCACTGAAACCTGCATTAAGGTTCAGGCTTAGCACTGGAAGTGGGGAACGATGTTACTATCTGTATATCTAATATGTATAATTTACGTGACGCTGTATACAACAACTGGTTTGGTTAAAAGGGTCGATAGTAAATATTAGGCCAGGGAAAAAGGTTTTTCGTATTTTAGAAGTAAAAGCTGTATAAAATATCTTTGTTTGTGATGTTTGCATTTGGCAAGTTTCGATATCATGGGTGATACTAAAAATTAAAAATGAAAACGGTGTTCTTCCATTTTTCTATTGCTTTTCTCTCTTCCAAACTAAGTGAATCTAAAGTAGAAATTCAATACATTTTAAAGTTTTATTACAAAAAAGACAAAAATGCGATACAAGCCATGAAAATATTTTAGCGTTCATGGACCTAAAGCAGTATCTGTGATAGTAACACAAAACTGGTTCAAGCATTTTCAGTCTGGTAATTTTGATGTCAAAGATGTACCCCGCTCTGGTCGACCTATTACGGATTAAGTCAATGCCATTTTGGAAATAGTTGAACAATATTAGCCTATTCACCTTAAGGACATAGCCGAAGAGCTGACAATTGACCACAAAATTGTTTTGACCCATTTGGAAAAAGCTGGATATACAAAAAAACTCGATACATCGGTTCCATATGAGCACACTGAAAGAAATCTAATACATCGAGCACTCATTTACGATTCTCTATTGAAACATAATGAAACTGAAATGTTTTTGAAAAGATTAGTCACTAGTGATGAAAAAAGACAAGAACCTATAACAAGTAACCTATGACAAAAACGTGCGAAAAGGATAAATGGCAAGCAAGCTCCACATACTAAAGCAAAACCCGAATTAACTCGCAATAAGTAGATGCTATGTGAATGGTGAAATTGAAAGGGTATTATTAATTGCGAGCTTTTACCGCTGAGCAAAACAATCAATTCGGATCTCTACTACCAACAGCTGATGAGACTCAAGAAAGAAGTAGAGAAAAAACGGCCGGAATCGATGTGAAAGGGTGTGGTGTTTCATAATAATAACGCCATAACACATCTTTAACCACTCAGCAAATATTGATAGAGTTTGGTTGGAAAGTGTTAATGCATCCACCATATTGCTCTAAACTAGCACCCTCAGATTTTCACCTGTCTCTTCAGAATTCTTTAGGTAGTGTTAGCTTAACATCGAAAGAGTACTATCGAAACTACTTGTAGTAGTTTTTGATTAGAAGCCCCAAAATTTCTACAGCAATGGGATTATACCACTATCTAAAAATAGCAACAAGTTGTTGAACAAAATTGCATTTAAGTATATTATAATTAAATGTTAATAAAATATAATGAAAAGTTATCTTGAATTTGTATATAAAATACGAAAACACTTTTCCCCAACTTTATATATACAATAAACGGATACATAAGTGGATATATAATTTTAGAAACGCTTAAAAATTTACTAATAGTACGTTATCGATATCATGAAAACAATTCTTAGAATCACACATTCCTAAAAATTATACCATTTTAACGGCTTTTACATACTGAACATTGTTAGTATAAACCACAGCAAACTGTACGTGAAAATGTTCATTTACCTCCATAATCGATTAGAGACAGGGAATACGTGTTTAGTGATCCATTAGTGCTGGCCATGTAAGAGATAAAAATTACAAAAATGTTTTTCTTTTATTTTCTATGGAAAATGAAGAAAAAATGTTTTACTATCTTATGTCTTGTATATGTTAAGCACTAAATGAGCCCTAAATTTTAGACAAGAGTTTTAATGTTTCTGCTTATTTGACCTTTCCAGCTTTACACACATTCCTTGTTGCGATATTTTGCTGAACTTCAAATGTAAAATTAAATAAAATTACCTTAACATGTCTTTTTTTCAGACTGGACCCAAAAGAAGAAGACACCACTTCTTTGGAGGCATATAGAGAAGCTTATGACTATGGACGTTTAGGCAGCAATAGTTGCAGACTGAGATATCCGACGTGTCCATTTCCTTATAGTACAATGCTTACTTTACTAGAACACATGATTAGTAGTAGTAGAAAAGCTTAGTAGTTGTTAAATTATGATGTTTTTACGTACTAAATTAAACTATTGGTCAGTTTTGTAACAATATATGTATAGATCTCTTACTAAGCGGTGTATTACTTTGTAAAATTAATATGAAGCTATTTACTTTACTTTTAATCTAATATGACAATTGCATTTTTTTCTTATTTCCAACTTTTACTTTATTCCGAGTAATCCATAGTTGAAATGGTTTTTTTTCAAATATAACAATAGGAGCACAATCACCAAGAAACCTGATTCGTTCGGGGATATCGAATTATGTGGAGTTTTGATGTTACTATTAATAACTAATAGAAAAGTAATCACGATTGTTAAGTAATCATGGTAATCATGGTAATTTTTAGAATTGTGGATCGTCTGATCTTAAGCCTATATGAATCGTATAATGAAATTATAAACTGAATTTAAATTTTCTACATACTGTCTCTAGACGGTCGCTTCGATAGGAGCCAGTTTCATTCTAAATATATCTATGTCAATTATTCCGTGTCCGTAGTCTTGTTATAAATGTTTTTGTAATAAAACCAAAAGTGTAATTACACTAATGAAAACAATTAAATGTGTATAAATGACGCGCTCAATAAGCCCTAATGTATTCGACAAATTTGATAAAATGTAGTTTAACAATATTCTGTTGTACGTATTTACCGCCTTTAACCTATTTTACAAGCCATTATTTTAGAAATTAATGTCATAAGCAATAAGTATTTTATTCAAATATTAGTGAATAAATATTTTTCGTATATGATTTACATATCGTAATATATGAAAAATAAACAGTTTGTATTGTGACGTAGCCCGCATTCTGACATAATCGACTATAAACTTTAATTTTATACAAATCTCAATACATTAATGTACATTAATAATTATTGTCATAATTAACCATACATATTAGTTCACTGCTGACTATATATCATCAATTGTGCCATTTTCTGATCACGATATGTGCTTTAATAGCTGTTCTAGATAGACTGGTTTGGTAATAACATTACTAGGCTTCTAACACATTTTCAAAACAGGATAGTTATTTATCATTGTCAATCGATGGCCAACAAATTTTCAAAAAGACCTCAATCATACAAGCAAGTCTTGTTAAAAAGACCACAAGGTACGCTGCCGACACTTATTATGGGCCGGACTGGATTCCAGTGCGACAGAGATAGAATCGTTTTGTATCGGCGCTCCCTCTCGCCGAGGCCGAGTCGCGTAAAGCTTGCTTTGAGCTTTCGCTCGTTGAACAAATACCGGTTAGGACAACTTCCCTTTTCTCGTACTGCATACATTAAAAATGAAACGAAATTATGATTTAAAACTATATTTTTCAAATTCGACTACACAAGATATTATTCTAACAGAAATAATTTTATGCGTTTGACATTATTGTGTAAGCTTTACTATAACAGAAATTATTTCTTAATTTGTAAAACGGTTGTTAAATTTATTTTTTGTAGCTATCACCAGATTGTATTTATAATTTAAAAGAAATACACTAAAAATTTAAAGGAAGCTACGTAATGTTTTTTGGAAATGTTTTTGGAACTTATTGCACAATACAACCATTATGTGTGTAAGATCTGTGATTGATTCCTTTAATGTCTTTGAATGAAAGAAAGCCAACATACGAACAGATAGTTCGACTGCATTATACAGACTATCTTTTGGCTAGATATAAATCACTATGTGTACAAAATTTATAAATGATTGATTAAATGACTTAAGTTCGAAAGAAAAACAATGAAATCGGTAGATGATGTTCCGCTTTTATATAATTTGCTAACAAGTTTAAGTAGCTTCGGCATTTTCTTAGAACTTGGCCGGATATTGTCAATGGCGTTTTATCATCGAAAAGGTAAGTAATACGCATTTCATTGCACTAGGTTATGCTAAATATTTTTTTATATAGATTTAAAAACCTTTTAAAAAAGAGCTACTGACTGGTTATACTGCAATAAAACATTCGATTGTATGCGAGAAAAAATATGGACATTCTAAATTAAAATTTCCTCTCTCGTTTTTATATAATTGAAATTAAATATTGTAATCTCATTGAAAAATCGATTTACAATAACAAAAACTTTCTTGCGATCTTTTTTGTGCTATTTTAATGGCAACTAAAACTGCAAGAACCATTTGTAAGACTTGGAATGGGTTCAAAGACAAAACCCCTTCTAAGGGAACTATTTGTCGCTCGTTCAACGAATTTAATCGCGCTCGAGTAACTTTGGCGCACGAAGAAATAAGTGGCCGCCATTTTGCGATTGTTACAGAAGGAAACGTGCTGGCGGTGCTAATTTTAATTCAAGAGAATAGACGATTTAGACATGAAGAGATTCAACATAAATACTGCAGTGTGCATGAAGTATTACGCTGACATCTTCACATAAAGAGGATTGGGTATCGCACGACATAATGTTCGCTCAGAAGTAGATTCAGAGAGAATAGTGCTGGGCCAAAACAGCTAATATTATTTACGGTATCGTTTCTGACAATCAATTGTGAATTGCCCGTGTGGCTGTTTCAAAATGACCCACGCCAACAACAGTGACGAAAACGAAACACGCAGGAAAAATTTTGAATGCATGATTGTTTCCTATGGCTGGTTATATGGTGTCCGTACCCTTACGCTATCAAAAAACATCAACACTAATTATTATGTTTCGAAATGCCAGAAGCTTTTACGGCAAGCGACAGAACATTCCTCTCTGTGAACTACTGCACTCAAGGGAAAACAGTTTTTATCACTGGAAAATATACTGACTCTATCTGAGATCGTAGTAAATATGTCGTGAAATATACATAAAAATCGTATAACAATTAAGTTATTTTATCAATCACGTAAGAAATTATATTAAGGTATTTAAACGTGTATGTGCAGAACGCAAAATCAATTTTTATCAGTAATAAATAAAAAGAGCACAGATACTATATAAAACTACTTGGAATATTATCAATAGTAAAACTGGAAAACACACATACCAATAAAATCATTGAAACTGACTTTGCTTTTGAAAAATTTCTTACTAACAACAAAGACGTTATTAAAATATTCAAATATGTAAAATGAGAAATATAGCCGATCATGATGGATACTATGGACTAAAAATAATAGATTCAATGATAGACTGTTTTGCTACATGTTTGATAATGATTTTTTTGATGCTTGTATTACTGTGGTGTGTTTCCGGATTTAATGAAACAAAATTAGATTTTCCATTATTTAATTCTGGTTGTATATATGACGATACTAACTTTAGACCGATGTCAATACTATTCACAACCATTAAAATTTTTAAAAAGCTTATTTTAAATAATTATAGCGGTAATATTTTTATAACAATAATTTGATGAACGTTAAGCAGTTTGGATTCACAAATGGTAGCTCAATAATTAAAGCCGGTGTTGACCTTATAAAACATATTTTTGATGCCTGGGGGGATCGATGGGACGCAATTGGTGTTTTCTGTGATTTATCCAAGGCATTTGACTGTGTTCATTATAACATATTGGTCAGGAAACTACATCATGATGGTGTCACGGATTAATCCCTTGGACTTATGGAGTCCTATTTAAGTGGTATAATTTAAAAGATTGATGTTAATAGTGAGAGGTAGTCGGGATCTGTAGGCAATATGGGTGTACCACATTGACTGCAGGTTCGGTTTTTGGACCTTTTCTATTCCTAGTGTACATAAATCATCTACCACATCTTGTTAAGGATTATCATGGGATTGTACTGTTTGCTGATGATACCTTTTTACTTTTTAAGATTGATAGGCATGAACCAGCTTTTGACGAAGTAAATTGTACCATCTCTGAAATCGTCGAGTGGTTTTGTATTAATAATTAATGAGAAGACAAAAAATTTGTTCAATTTTCCTTGAGTAATGCTAAACTGATTGACGCAAAATTATGTTCAAGAACGATATACTGGATATTTTGCACAAGACCTCATTTGGTGATCTCACTTTAGATGTTAATTTGCTTTGGAGTTCTCAATTACGAGATTGGCGAAAAGGCTTAGTTTTAATGATTAAAGACAATTAAAGGAATTCGGTAACTTACTGATGAAAGCACTGCAAGACTAGCTTATTTCAGTTCCTCAGTTCCTTTCGTAATCTCATGACATATAGAATTTTATTATGGAGTCATGCAGCTGATATTAATACAAATTTTATGCTGTAAATGTGGATTGTTTAAGCCATTTATAATTTGAGACCAAAAGTATGTCTCAGAGAGATATTAAAAAAAAATTGAACAGTAACAATACATATACAAAACCTAGAATATGTCAAGAGAAATATAAAATCGTAGAGAAAATGAGCGACATCCATAAAATAAACACTAGACACAAAAACGATCTTGCTACTCATAAAACCCAACTAAGAAAAATTATCAAATCACCTAAAGGGCCAATCTGTATTCTTTTATAATAAGATCTAAGCTGAAATTTAAAATTTGCCATTTCATCGATTTAAACTTTTCTTTAAAAAAAACGGGCTATTATACCATGTCTGAATATCTTAATGAATAAAACCATGGAATTGAATCGCTCGGCTACCAGGTTGCTTCTTGTTTTGAACTAAATCATTAATTACTCAAAACCTAGTATCGATAAGTATAAAAAGAACGACCCTTCAGTTTCTTGTCCATTCTTATCAAAGTGAATCAGCATTTAGAATGGGTGGTAATATTGACGTGGAAAATAATTAATTGATAACGTATTTATTTTTCTCTATTTTCGATTTGATTTGATTTAGTTGAAGAGTTTTCTGATGCGGACTGAAAAATCTAATTAAAAAGTTAGTTAATACGTAACTTTACATAGACGCCAATTGAAAATGCACAATGATCTACAATATTCTTTGCAGCATCGCAAAATTATTAATGTATTTTTTACTTAAAAACACTAAGTTAGCTCTAAAGTCACTTATCTATTTTAAATTGTATTATATTACGATGTTAGTACAAGTTTCCACATTTCACACAGTATTTTTATGAAAAGCTCTGCAATGGCACATCAACACAAACTGCAATTTAACATATCCTACAGGACAATTAAATGTAAACCGTTTACAAGGCTCTCTGTGTCGACGTCACTGTCCCTGGTCTCCATTAATGGACGGTGTTATGTCAAATAGGCGACATAAATTATATCGAAGCGGTGTAAGAAAAGGAAGTTAGTTATACAACAAACGCAATATTTCGACGGCGCGCATCGGTAAATCACGCGACAAGCGGTCCCCTCACCGCTTACAATGGGGACCTTTCGCATAATCACTGCCAGCGCCTCCCGCTTGTCTTGAACTTTGCCCGTATTTTGACCTTAAACAATTAGTTTTGATACTGAAATCCTCGTTCAAAACCATGAGGACGGAACGGATTTTGTCACGACCAAACCGTTTGCCACCGTCACTTATTCATCCGAAACTGTGAGTAACGACGTGTGCACGCTTTAAGTTTACCCTTTACCTAGGCTAAGTATACAGAAAATACTTTGCTCTCGTTTTGTTCGTTTTCCCGGGTTTTTCCACAGGTTCCCAATAAATGGGAAGGAAGAAAGATAAGTGGTAGATGTGCAGTGTCTATAAAGTAAACCATCCATACATATCCTTCTCTGTGCTATAAAGAATAAAATTATTTCATATTCATAATTTATTTTTTTCAGTAAGGTTTGTTTTAACGACATCGCTTGTTATTTTTGTAGAGTAATGGTCTTTTTTTTAAGTAAAAAATATGATAATTTTATTTACACGGTAATAGAAAAATAGATTTTAACAAATAACGTTTTTAGTAAGGTTTTATATTTTATTGAATTCAAATATTGTAAATGTATAAAAATATTTTAATGAAAAAGGAAAGCAAATGCAGAAAGAAATTTAAAAATATTACAGTATTGACTTTAAAGCTAAACACCAACGGGCCTAGATGACACCTTAAACAAAAGTGTCCCATGGGACTGTCTTTTTCCATTCGTAATGTTGGTGCGAGCAAGTTAGCCTTATAGAGACACCGTTCTCTAAGGCATCATGCCAGGCCTGCAGAAAAACGGAGAGAGGACTCAAGCTTATCCTTTTTGTAAACAAAATACAGACTTACTGTGGCATAGTAATTAAAGCTAATCCTGTAACTGCTAAAATGATCTCAGTAGAAAGTCTGTGCATAGAATGGTTTAATATTTAAATGATCCCTAAGGTATTTTAGTGCTATCAAAATGATTGATTCCATGCAGTAGGATTGAAACTTAGCCCATTTCAAGTATTCCACGCAAGTTAGACCACGGGCCAAATGATCTAGTTAAGCTTTAGATAATCGTCATAACGAATGATCAATATTATGTGCGGGATTGAATCAAAATCGAGTATGGCTGAAATTGGCATAGAGAAAGAAGTGGGGATCAAAATCTAAAACGGGACCAAGATCGGAATCGAAATTAAAGTTTGGATTGGAATGGAGAACGAGACCGAGATCAGGATCGTCATAGAAAAGATGAAGCAATCATCATTCTAATTCGAAAGAGCGTGGTAGCCACAAAAAAAGGGAAGCTAGTGTATTATATTATACATATACAGGTTTCTAAAAACCATGTGTAAAAAAACAAAGTCGAATAATACGGTAAAATTGATACTCTTGCAGTGTCGGTTTTATCTTCTAAATTCGTTAAGTATATATTCGTCGTAAATGTTATTTATTTTCGTATAAATTGTGATTTAACGTTTTTATATTTCCTTGCATTAAGAGCGATGTTTTCTCAATGGTTAAGAGTATCGGTTTCGGAACAAAAGGTATCAGGTTCCATCGTAATCACGGGCGAATTGACTAATGAGTTTTTTAGGTATCAATTTAAATTAATCGTTTCTTGTCTCGGAGAGCACTTTAAGCCGCCGGCCGCGGACTTTCGCATCACATTGATAACGTCGGCCACTAGCGGCACCGATCCGCACAAAGGGCCAGTTTGAAAGACGTAAAGCGCAAATCCCTCAATCTGAAATAAAAAAGATTGTGGGAGCGTATGGCTCAGCAGTGAAGTGAACAAAACCTGACGCAACGCAACTTTACGTCTGTTACACGCAAATTTGCATACAGGTTCGACGGCCAGTACAACCATGAACATGCAACGGAGCATAGCGATATTTAAACCCTTCGAATTCATCGATTCACACGTCGCGAAAGAGTTAACTCGCGATTGAATGACAGAAATCACTGGAGTCGAAGTCCTCAAGGGGATGCATAAAACCGGCGCACGTCCACAATAATGGACGAATTGTCACGTCCGGCGGAAAACACGGCGAAGGGTCGACGGGGTGCGGCTACGCGTGAACAAACCACACTCACGCCGGCGAGGTCGCCGCGTTTTAAGGTTATTAGAAAGCGCTCGACAATCTTCAATATGTTTGCCGGAATTTCGTACGGTTTCCATGGCGACCGATTCGAATTTAAAACGTGTCGCGAATAGTTGCTGCGATGTTCGATTCGTCCGAACAAAATGATTCACGTTTACAAGCTTATGTGACGCTTGTCTTATTAAGTACTTCGTAAAGCGCTCACCCGCTTCGATGTAGTTCTTATATAATTTCGTTGTAGGTTTTAAATTATTCTAAATAACACTATAACAGTTACATTCTACTAAATTTTTAAAAAATTAATGATAGGTACCTCTAACCGAGTCCATTCAATATTACCGAAATAGCAATCATCATATGTATTATCGTATTACAGACATAAAGTAGGTTATAGGTCTTATAATATTTTCTTTGAAGGTTTATTCAGAACAGTATACAAAATATTCGTCCCAATATTGGTAAATCGTTGTGAACGTTGAACATACTTATATTGGACTATGTTTATATAAATGATATGTCTGAAGTTCTCAGCTATTTAATTATGAAATACTGCATGGATTCCAATCAAGCAATTTTGTTAGGCGGGCTTCCGTATCGACGGACTACGGGGGCGGAAACTCTCATGAAATATATCATCATCATCGTATATATTAATACGCTGAGGTTAAGATGTTTGCCTCCCTTTTTAGAAAAATACCTCATAATTACTCTACATAAATTTTAATGAAAATTGCTTGCTTTACCGACATCAAGAACTAAAAAATGATTATTGGTTTTGTTTTTGTGAATTAATTTATCATTAAAATTGTGTATATATATATATATATATGCTGCCATCAGTTTAATTTTAAAACAACGTCAACATGATTGATGGTCAATAAAAAGACACAATACAGCAATGCTGCCATCTGACGACTTTAATTTTGAAGCAACGTCATCATGATTAACGGTTGGTAAATTTTTACTCAAATATTTCTTCGATCTGTCATCTAAGCTTCATAATGTAATACAACAAAAACAGTGTGCAAAATTAGAAACGAATTGAATACCTGCAATAAATTTTGGTTCATTAAATGGAACTGAATAATTTTATACATAATACTTACAAAAATGATAAAATAAGATGCCTTGGCGACTAGCACTGGAAAATTAAACCGAAACACGTCGAAGTAAGTCAAATTGTGTCAGATGACTATATATATACACGTATATACTTAAAATATTGTTTATGAAGAAGCTTTTAATTAAAAAGGAAACAAAATTTATATTTACAGTAATTTTGTAAACTGATAATTATTTTACGTAATTTATGCGACTTTTTCGCACAGGGTACGTCTAGTAAAAAATCATATCAGTAAACATTATCCATAATTATTCATATTTCAATTTTTTACCCTCAGCACGTACATGATTAGGCACTTATAAGTATCGTGTGCACATTTGTGACATTATTGCCGTTTTTAACCACATGTCGCTTCCACAATCGATTCCTAACGTAAAATTCAGCATTATTATTTTTTTAATCTAATTCATCAAAGCATCAAATGAAATATAATCTGAATCATCCTTATCACAACACAGCAACTTTTATATTACTGCAACTACATTACATCTTTACATAAAATGCTCGTAAAATATATTTTTCTGGAAACGCGATTTACTTGGCATAAGAAATTTCTCGCTGAAATATGAGAATAATCGAGAGTTTGTGGTTTCTTAAACATATTGCAATTAAAATGTATGCGCCATGAAATTTTCTCCTGATGCTAATGGGCGTTATTACATTCACGAGTGAAATGGAAAGAACCATTTTGTATTAAATATGAACCTACTAACAATATAAGGTTTCTTCTTACTACGTGAACTTCATACGCAGAATATATTGACCACAGTAGCTTCTGCTCCCGTAAACTTATTATTAATTCCTTCGTACTTTATACAGACAGTCGACACTCTCAGCTATGATATATAAAAAAAAACAAATAAAAATGTCGATCACTACCCCATCCTAATCTCGATCCTGCCCTCGATGCCAAATTGTTTCACTCTCGATTTCTATGGGGCCCGCTTTTGATTCCGAACTCTTGATCTAAACGAATTCGGGTTTTAGTTCCGCTCTCGATTCTGATTTCAGTACTGCTTCTTATTTTGATTTCAGTTAGACTCTCGATTTTAATTTTAGTTCCATACTAGATTTCGACCTTCGCCCCATTCTCGATTTCGCTCCCTCACGGCCTTGTCTCTCGATTCTGCTCCCCGTCCTGCTTGCAATTTCGATTGTGCTACTGGTCACGGTTTCAATTATAGTAAAGCTGGGGCAAGTGCTTATTTCGAAATAAAATTTAAGATATTATAGTTCGGGGAAAGTGTAGCTTTTTATGAATTTAAAAAGTCTTAGATACTACCTTCCCTTGCCTTCTTCCATTATTTTAGGTGGGTCAATTTTTAGAATCTATAATAACACAAATGTGCTTAAGAAAATATGGCAAAATAATAGTATTCTGTTTTAATCAGAGAGCTTTTTTATAACTCGAGGAATTTTAAGAATCGGTTCAATAATTTGCTTCTACAGTAAACATACACAGACGAATCGAATACAAATGATAGATTTCTCATTTCTCAGAAAACCTCCCGTCTGCGCGTACAACATATAACCAATTTTATAATAATCGAATGAGTGGCTTGGAATAAAAGGAAACAAATAAAATACAGAATCTTCGAATATAGTCTATCGTTATGCAAAATTTGATTACAAACCATTCAAAAATGCGCTAAAGCCATACTGTGATCAATTTCAATGCAGCACAAAAATGGTTCGGCTAGATCGAGATACAATACTCTCACACAGTGTAGACGTAAAACTAACAGCTTCTGCTGTTTCTTTGCAACTAAGGGCTCCGTTGGTCTACGCCCCCCTTTATCATCCGATTCTTCCTCCATCACCACACTACCACTTCTATCCAGACATCCTATTCCTATCCAAGAGGCCGGCTATGCAATGGCAGTGTATATGAACGGCCTTGCCCATCTACTGGTGGATTGCATGCGCATTTGCCTCTTGGAAAAATTCTAAAATCAGTTCTAAAAAACCAAAAAACAGACATCATAGAATAAATTATACCAATTTTCATAACAATTGGTCAAGACGTTCTCGAGTCATAAAAGGACACAAAACAGACAGACCGACAGACCGATATAAATTTTGAAAATGGTAGAATTGGGCTTAATTAATCAAACAATATCTATAAAAATTGAATGTACAGACAGACGCTACAGATTTATACAGTAGTATAGATATATACATTAAACTTCTTTCACTCTTCATTTATATATTTGCACGACTGACTGAATAGACATTCATCTTCAGCTTCGTGTATATATATAAATAAATTTTCTATAAATATCGTGATAAATACGGTGCAGAACATAAATACATTCTGGTCTGGTATTGTCCTTTTACGAAAATTTGACGTAGGTGGAACAAATGCTGAGAGGTAAATTAATCGCAGTTATTATAACCGCAAATATGAAATAAACCAGAAATATTGAAACGTTGTATATGTATTTTGAACGTAATATCTATGGAGATGTTAAGATAATGGAAAATCTTCTTAAAATCTTTATGGTCCAAATTTACCTTTAAACAAAACGTGGCGTTATAACAAAACGTCTTCATCGTTCTTAACGCATCTCTTATAGTAAGTTGATACAAAAGATTTCGTCTACAATGAAATGTACTACATTGATTATTTTCCACATTTAAAATTTATCGCATCAACCTGATGCTCTTGTAAAAAATTTCACGCATCAAAAAATCGTAACAAAAAGTTTTTTCTCTCACTGTAAGATCGTTAAAGAAAGCTCATTCTGCTAAAAAAGCATATGGATTAAGGTCCTGAAAAAAGTTCCATGGAAAACTTATTTTAACTGACAAAAAAAAGAATGAAAATGAAAGAACGATGAACAAATATTAAAGACTTTAGATATGGACATAAAAGAGTACGTACTTATAAAAAACTTCTTGATACTGGTTCCTTGAAGGGCAGAAACCCGTGAAATATTTGGATTCCTACACTTAATTCACTTTCAACTTTTCAAGTTCAAACATATACATTTGTTCAAAAAAAAAAACGCATTTTTTTCACATTATTCGATTTTGATCTCCTTTGCGCCATTCTACAAAGGTTCTTAAGCAATTTAATCCACCGATACCAAACAATAATCCAATAAGAACTTTAGAAGTTATTTTGAAAATTACTTTTTAACGAATTTTTTGTTAACGATACCTCTGGAACGAACTAACCATAAAAAAATGAGCAAAATAACTGGTTAAATTTTGAAATTCATCGCTAGAGCAGCTTACAAAATATTCTAAAATAAAACTTTTTGAAGATTGTTCGGCAACAATACCTTTGAATAAATCAACTGATTTTTATATAATTTACGATAATTGACACGTACGGGAAAAGAGCTGATTAGATTTTGATGTAAGTCTGCAGAGAATTCTAAAGGTTATTTCGAAAAAAAAAAAAATTCTAAGAATTCAGTTTTTGAGATTTCTCAGAATCGACCGGGCGAAATCGATTCAAGTTTTCAGGAAGTCTAAGTTAAGCAGACTTCTTTCGAATGTCGTGAACTGCGTTTAGAAAGATCAATCCGTTCAAAGTATTATGAAAGACTTACACACACAACACAAACACGCATACATATACATCCATACTAAAGACTTAGAAAAATCACTCGGGGAATGGAGAAAAGATTCGTAGGACCCTAAAAGGTAAAGATCGGACGAAAACTCGATTTTCGAAAATTTGATCGAAAACAGTAACTTCACAGTTTTTGAAAATTATTCAATTTCCATCACGGGATGCTAATAAATTACTTGACTAAAAATTAAAAAAGATCAGACAAGTGCGAATACGACCCGAAACCTTAAGGGTTCCATACAAACTTTATTATGTTTTTCTTTTTTTTAAATGTTTCTTGAATATCCGCACTATTAAAATCTTAAATGATCATAATTGGAATTTAAAAAATGTTTTACCATACATATTAGTCTATATCATGGTCTTTACTATAGCTGTAAATGTTAATTTGTAAATATTTTTTCTAAAAGATTTTATTGAAAAATATGTTTTCATTACAAACTATCATCTGCAGTTGTATGCAGCGACGGAAGCCCGTAACTCTTAGTTATAAATAATATAATTATAAAATAACGACTTCCGTATTTTTTTCTTTTTTTTATAGTAACTACCTATCTACCTAGTATCTGTTCACCTAATACCTTGCTCCTTGATAAATTTCACGATTCTAGGTCAATGAGAAGCATCCTATAGGTTTTAATTTACTCGGAAGTATCAAATGTAAGGTATACGTGGCCGTGTTCATTTGTTATGTTGATTTAGAAGTCGAATTATTTTCGCAACTCCAAAGGGCTGAAGATCTAAGTTTTATTATTAATTTTATGTTGATACGCTCACTATTTTCATAGAAAAAATGATGTTTGCAAGTAGACAGATGGGTGGACAACGATGAGTGATCCTATAAGTATTCCTTTTTTGGTTTTAGAGGTACGGAATCCCAAAAAAAATATTAAAAATGAATAAGTATAAATC
>BGZK01001898.1:0-96365 GCA_005406025.1 Eumeta japonica
GGCGACAACCGTCTGTTATAAAGTGTAATTAATTTAAAACTTATTTTAAAATACCTATGCAGATACTGAACATGCTATCCCTAACATTATATGTTAATTCGATATCATTACGAGATGTAAAAATAATATTTAAAATGGAGTTTTTCGCAAATATTCATAATTCTCTCTCCTTATAAAACAATTTTGCTAAAGGAACCATAGTCATTGAAGTAGCCGTTTCTGAGAAAAATAGCTTAAGAACTTGTACATAGAAACTTCGTACTGACAACTTTAAAAACGGCTGGCGCGTAGGTGCCGCGTTGCAGCGGGTTGGAGGCGCTAGGTGGCCAACTGCGTACACGCCGCATGACCGGCTAACAATCCACTAATCATAGCCGTGAT
Organism: Eumeta japonica; assembly: GCA_005406025.1. NCBI lineage: Eukaryota > Metazoa > Arthropoda > Insecta > Lepidoptera > Psychidae > Eumeta > Eumeta japonica. The sequence continues at coordinate 382 of BGZK01001898.1, forward strand.
CAGTTGTGAACTTACACTGACAAGAGTTTGTCGCGTCGTACCACAACTCGACCGCGCCCGCGCTTGCAGTCTGGCCGAGAGTTTATTAGGGTTGTGTCTATATTATTTATAAGTACATTTTCATTGATATATATTTTTTCTAGTTACTTTGGCAAAGTTGTGTTAAAAAAAAAGGAATTATGAATATTTTCGAAAAGATGCATTGATCGAATCCATACTGAAAATGTATCAAAATTATAATGATAGATATCAAACATTTGAAAAAGATAAGATGTTATAATTTTAAACGTTTTCACCTTTCCATCCAAAATTTACAACAAAAAACATTTGATTCCCACGGGACACTTAATATAGTCATGAGGAGAAAATATAGACAGAATGTATTCATTTCAGATAGGACAAGGAGTTTAGAATTTTTTACGTATTTCTTTGGATTACAGAAAGAATATCTATCGGTACGACAGCAACGCAAAAAAGTAATAATTTTAGAAGATTTATGAAAAAATTTAGTAGGACCATGCCGTGATCAACTTGGCTGCAGCAAGAAAATAAGCCAGTTTGACTTGTGAGATAACGCACTATCACAGAAAGCAGACGTGGAGTAACAGCTTCCTCTGTTGTCAGCCTTGTCTGTAGCATTTTGTCCAGTGAATGAGACTTCCAGTGGCCACTTCTCAGTCCCTCACCCCACGCACCCCTCCATCGCCATATTCCCACGCTATTAGATACCCAAAAATCTGGCAATACACTGGTAACTCTTCTGGGATTGTATTCACTCGCATGCTAGTTTGCCCCTCGAAAATAAAAAAAAAAAACAAATTTTAAAAGCCAATCAAACCAATCAATTTGACCCACTTTAAACATTAATTATGGATCAGATAAAATGATTTGCAAGTTCAGCCAATCGAGTTATACAAATACATGTTTCAGTTTCGACGAGACCCTATTATCAGAGGGCGTGGAGCGCGTAAACTTGCTGCTAGGAGCAAACCAGTTGGCTGACCACGTGCTTTGGGCGGGCGGCGGGAGCCCATGGGCGGCACTCGGCCCGCACCAGGACGCGGCGCGCCCACCCACCACGCAAATATATAACGTGGACAGCGGCCACTGTAGAATCATCGGGTACACTCATGAGCTTCACTTTAAAAATATATATCAAATTCTAATTCTAGACTTCAATGTAGGATTTGTCATTGTTGCTAAGGCATATATGCTATACTGCGTTATTTGTTATTGTGTATGTCACAAATCTAGACGTCCACGTTTTTATAGTACAAAAACTGATTTCTATGAAATGTGAACATTAATTAGAAATTTCCAGAATCTACTGCTTTGCAAATTTTTGTTTTGTCATTCCCATATTGGAACTGAGACCAAAATTGGGATCGAAATCAGCATAGGGATAAGCGCTTTATTTCACTGGGACACCATGGCAGCGCTAGTCGCCGCCACTAAGGAAATGTTTGCAGCTCCATAGACTATCTCATCTAGTATCCCCTTGGTTGAGCGATCAATTTGGCGGTGCGACCAGCACAGACAACATGTACGAAATATACAAGCTGCGCCGCCACTCTGGTCGCGCCATCACTAACTAGTATGGCGCCTTGTACTATCTCACTCACTCGCGCCCGTATTGATAAACGTCACTCAAACGATGCGCCATCTCAATAATTAACGTAGGAGCTCGACATATATTATTTTTTATAGCGAAACACTATAACTGCCTTGCTCCTTCCATTCTCGAGATGGAACGCCGCTCGACTACTTTATACACGAAATCAGCTTGTTTTTTAATACCTTATAGTGATCGATTATGTTACTGATCACTGTTATGTAAACAAAATGTGTATAAATCGCCTCGCAGGCCTGCAGAAGACAGTGACAGCACTGAGCTGGTGCGCACGAGGAACTTGGCAATAGTGGACACCCTCAGCTGGCTGACGGGCGAGCCCTACCATCTGGAAGAATTCGACAACGCCGGCGCTAACTTAAACCCCACCGCAGCACTGCTAGTGCTACCGATTCTGTTTTTGACGGGAAGATTGTATAACTAGTATTCAAACGCACAAGTACGGTAATAATTTAGTCAAAAATTATTGATTAATACCGAGCGTAGTTGTACTTGATTATTTATTTTAAATAAAATATATCGTTAAAAGCAGCTTAAGATCTTTAATTTTACTCTCCATCTATACGTCAACATCTTCGACTGCACTCTAAGCCAACGTCGCAGTTTCATAATTACCGCACCGTAAGTTTCGGCGGCTCACTAGTTAACTGCGTCGCCTTCAAACCGAGAGGTATCGCTTTCGGCCCTGTCCACAGGCGGTGACGGGTAAGTCTTCAACTTAGTGCCTTTAAATTACTCGCTCCCGCCTCGCAAGGCGCGATAAGCCGTCGGCCCGGACGTTATCATCGCAGCGATACAGCAGTCGTAAGCAACTCCCGACCTTACGCCCCAAGCCCTTCAATCGGAGTAAAAAACTCATGAGGTGTCTTCGAGAAACCCGGTTGGAACGAAATTCATTCGCTATATGTACATGTATTCTATGAATTAAATATTAATGATAACAATAAATGGCAGTAAATATTTGTAAGCTGTAAATAAACATGCTTATTTATTAATTATTAAAATTCTAAAAAAAATAATGCAAGGAGACAGAGAGTTCGAGAAGTATACACGAAATCTAGCATACACTATACGGCGGTCAGCATTCTCGTTGCGGTTACACTTTTTTTCGTGTAGCTCCCATCCGCCGAGCGCCTGCGTGTAACGTGCGATAAGGAATTTCGTTCCAAAAATTGTTGGAGGGTGTGCCTCGGCTGTAGGGTCAACGAAACCAAACAGAACACCATAACAATTGAGCGTTACTCCCGGATCTACCGATATTTCTTTATGCATGGACAGTACTTGCAGCATTTTATAGCGGGTGTGTTCGTGCAGCGCACGTTAAAACTATAACTAAAACAGTGTCCCAAATGTACTTTTGTTTATGTTATTAGCATGACATAATTTTACGATCAAATAACACCGATTTTTTACTGTTTATATTTTAATTTTAACGATTTGTTCTACTGTAATAAATTATTATATGACTATACAAATACCAGAGGAATTGGGCGACATCGGCGAATGATCCTTGAGTTCTTGTATTCAGAAAGGTCATAGCATTAATCCATACAATAAAATGTGTATACGTCCTCATCATTGACCGAGACGTATTACACAAATATTTTAAAAGACTATTTACTAAACAACACGAAAAACGTATCACACTTGGAAATGGAAAATGGAAAGAACGCATCTATACTTTAGCAATGTAAATCATTAGATCATAGTAATGTTTCGTTTTGTGTAAGGTCACAGGGATGATGCCAATAAAAGAATCAAGAACACTGTTTCACGGTATTTTATTATATCCGCTGGTGGTTAACATAAACCCGCGCCGGCCGGCATGCGCGTGCGCCGACGCGGCAGGCGTCGGTCTGACTTACGCTACGTACAAAAATATATCTGGTGGAGCTGTATCGGACCGACTCGCCTCTGAACCGCCTCGTCTGTATTACTCAAATTCATTTCATTAGAACAATATTCGATATACAGTTTTTAAAAATTCATTTACAACCGCTTCTCAGCACCGCATACAGTGAATATACCATCGCAGCATAAATTTTCTATTTATTTTTATATATAAGCTAAAAGACACAATCAGCGCGTGTCGAACACTTCATTTATGGAACGACGAGACGGCTCAGCGCGCGGCACCCGCGCGTCGTCGCCGCGCTTTTAAACGACCACAAACACCAGGGTCGGGGACGACCAACAGATTGCGACGTCGGCGCTGACGCTCCACATCCGGGGGCGCGTCGTAGTCAGCGCCGCCGCGCACAGTCGCGGCAACGGTTCCGTAAAAGATGCGTGTGCTTGTACGACTGTCGTGTATATGGCATGTCGCAAGATACGAGATTGCGCGGGCGCCGTCGCCCGCGCCGGCCAACGGCCCGGTACGTAGATACGACACTTGTTACTCGGCACGACACGACATGAATCGTGATGGAAGTTAAACAATACCAAGACCTTAGACACTACTACAAAAGCAATCGCAGGTCAGACATATCCAAAATATGATTAAGCGCTCTTTGTCCGCTTACAGTTTAACAGACTAACATCGAATACACGTACTATTAGAAGGAAAAGTTCATCATTTATTTTTTATTCCTAAAACAAGTTCTCGTTCTACAGAGCACAATCATCGGGTACCGGCGAAAGCCGTCGGCGGCGAGTCGTGGACGACTTCGGTAACGTACGATGACACAACAGAATACATCGAGGGCTGCGCACGAGTCGATTCACATGTACAGGCTGCTTATACTTACTATACATATATATTTACAACATAAAATAACATATAACTTAATTTAAAACGCGTGCGTTCATTATCGATTATAAAATAGGTACATTTTTTTACAATCACGACATTATTTTTACGTTTTGGAATATTTTAGTATAATTTAAATATAATAAAATAAAAAGATCGCTATATACACATGAGGGTCGAGGCGACGTCACGCAGTCACCGAGCAGAGCGGCGGCGCCCGCCGAGCCGTTGTACAAAACATCAAAAACATAACTCATTGCAAAAACAACGTGGAAGAAATCGTCGTGAAGGCGACGCTCAACCTCCCGAGCTGGGCCGCTCCTGCGAAAGACCAAGGCGGCTTTAGCGCGGGCAACGCCCTCTGCTTATCGCTGCGTCGTCAAATACACGTATAATCGATATAAGACGAATCTTGTTAATATTGAAATTTTCAAATTACAAAATAAACACGTCGTGAGTCGTAAAAAAGTTTAGGTGCCTTATGGACGAATATATTTCTATCTGTTTTTTTTTTTATTTACCTAATCGACTTTGAAATAGTTAACTACCACCTATTCACTGTCTCGTACATAAATATTAAGTGAGACACTGCACATGCACAGACCGCCATTTCGTGGTCGAGCACCGCAAATCGATACGTGCTCTTTTCTGACTAGAACACGCCAAACAACAAAATGATCTCTCAAACAAGACAGCATCACCGGCGCTCCACAGATATTCGCTGGTGATATAAAAGTTTTATTAGTGTCTGTCTACTTTTAACTTGCAAATAACCAGCTCACCATTTCATCCTGTGAAAAGGCTCTAGGTTTCTAAACGCTTTACTTTTAAATTTTGCTAAAGTTTAAGTTGACTCAAAACTTAGAACTATCAATTATTTCCATTTTCCTAGCTATTCCAAGAGAAGCAGCTATGAAAATAAGTACAGACGTACCTGCATGTCGCCGTCGGCGTCCGGCGGCTCGGACGAGTCGCGCGAGGCCCTCTCTGCACATACCACGAACACCAATTATTACAAAGCCGGATTTATTAAATGACTTAAATGGTTGTCTTTCAGTTCAAATTAACTTACTACTATACTGTAGACTTCGAAGAGAAGCGTCATTAATATACTTATCTATAGTAATAAGTTACATTAAAGTTGTTGAAAAAGAATAAATAATAATAAAAATGTTATGCAATTTACATGTAGAATGCAAATCACCACCGTACACAATGTCATGTGCTTACAATGAAAATAACTATTAATAAAATAAATTAATAATTATTTTATACGTTAGGTGTTTCTATATAACTAGTGTTATTATTTGGTCGCGTTTTTGGAATCACACCTGTTGCATAATAATCATTGTTGTTATTTATGACTTGTATATACCTATTTAGGCAGTCTTACAATTATGTCGTTTGATATTTACATGTTTAGATAGACATTACTTGTTAAAGTGCTACCTGTTTCAACTTTTTTTTAAATTTTCATGTCAGATCTTATAACCTAGTAGCCTTCATATTTTAAAATTACAAACAACTCTTGAAAGTGGCCGTTAATGGATTTACAAAAGACGGTCGTTATTTTCAATAAGGAAATCAATTTTCCTATAGTTGTTCATTTTTAGATAAATATTACATTGATGTAACAAAATAATATTTAGAGCATACTAAGAATTCCAACGACAACGTAAAAAAGTAGTCAAAACAAAAACGCTAATCGTACTGCAAAGGCGACGCATGCTCTAAGGGCACGACACGGCACGACAACAGCCGTCATTTGTGTGCAGTTACGTCATTTTGATCCTAGTGGTTTAATAAGTAATGAAAATTCAAAATACAAAAAATAACAACCAGAGAATTCTAAAGAAAAAGAGAATTGTGTTGGAATTCAGTGATGAGTTTGAGACTTATTTTAGATGTTTGAGGAGACCACATTCGATATTAGCTATAATTTCTAAGTGATTTAAATGTGAACGCGTACCGTGCAATAACCGCGCTCGGAGCGCATCGTTGGCGTCTCTCTCGTGCGCGAGATTCGCGCGGGCAACACGCGCGTGCGCGTCTAGTGCGGGTAGGGCGGCGAGCAGCCGGCCCAGGGTGGCCTGCAAGCCGCACGCCGCGCCCACCAGCCGCGATGCCAGCACGGCCGCGCCGCCTCCCTCGCCTACGTCGCCCAGACTGCCGCAACCTAATTCAACGGACGACCATCGCTATTAATCATATCTCGAACGTTCCTATAATAAACTAATCCAAAGATGTTTCTAATTTAATTCTACCGGTTCCTATCAAAATATATTGTCGAAATACAGACCCAGGACGGGTTCGGCCGCGGTGTCGTCGCCGTCGTCAGAGCCGAGCGCCAGGTCGTCGTGCCCCAGCTCCGGCAGCGTGTCGTAAGAGAGCTCCGCGCCGGGGTCGTGCTCGTCTTCAGCGGGCAGCACGGTCCAGGCGCTCGCGGGAGAGGTCGAGCTGAGCGTAGAGCCGTTCAGCTCGGCATCCGCTTGGGGAGTCTGAGGTGGCACTTCTACAGAAGTGTTTACGGCTGAAATCAGATAATAACTCATTATATTACAGTTTTTGTCTTAACATAATTACTTATTACGTTCTAATGACCGCAATTAAAAATAATGAAATTGCAATATGGAGCTGGCATAAAAATTTACCTTCAGTTATCGTAGTGGACTTTTGCGACGGGACCGGGGGCGTAGTCGCCGGCGGAAACGAAGACGCCGCCACATCATCAGCGTTGAGCGTGCTGGAGCGCCGCAAGGTGCGGCGACGTGCACACGAGTCGCATACGCCCCGCGCGCCGCCCCGCGCCGACACCACATCGGCCTCCGACACTGACAACGCGCGCGTCAACGCCATCGTCAGGTAATTAGCTGCACAGACCACATCATCTTTATGCAATTATATTTATCTTTCACACATTAGTGTATTATTCAATCAGGAGGAGGCGCGCTTGCTACACATTCCAGTCGTGACATAAAAACCGTGGTTCTTATAATCCAAAGCAAATAACCCAATGTGGACTATTCAAACTAATATTAATAGACATTGATAAATATATACCAAACTAATGATTAAACTGACGAAAATTTTACTAAAACGTTGGAGACATAAAAATTGTGACCAACAGTACATAATTAGCATTAAATGAATACACCAATAGCAAACGTCCGTTCCGACACAAACCACAGCCAGTGTACCGTAAGGCCGTACCTTGCGCCTGCGCAGCGAGCAGTAGCTGGTGCACATCGGGCGCCTCGTTATCGCTGTCGGCGCCTTCGGTCTCTTCGAAACCATCGGCTGCAGTCAGTCGCATCTCACGGTTCACGTCTGCGTCACATAATATTACAATAAACATTTAATTTTATTTTCATATTCATAAAATACACCTGTAGTGTAAATAGTTTCAGAATTATATTTCACTAATTATTCTCCTTGTTTCGATTATATGGGGATAGAATAAACGACTGCTTCCCGGTCACGACTCCCATCTCGTTGTCGATCAATCGCGATGTCATTCTCTGTACACATATCGTGAGTCATTGCCAACGTCTATGAACGGACCCAGGTTATCTCTTGACTTGCCACTTTCCTACATAGTAATATAAGAATTGGTGACATGGAGTAGCCTATGACCTTCTCACGCTTCAAATTATATTCCCAAATAGTGAATATTGATCCATTACTTCAACCGAGAAAATACTGTCATGACGTCTTATAAAATATTTTTTTAATTGGGATAAAAATGTCTTTTCAAGTTACTCTTCTGTTAAATTTCATCAAAATCGGTGCAAAAGACTAATCTCCTTTTAGGTCTACGCAAATGATTTTCGAAAATAATGAATACATACATTTTCATTGTCTTTCGAGAACTATGCCTTAATGACAAGCATTGTATACAATATTTCTTTTTATCGAATCTGCTAAACAGTCTGAGTGTGTAACAAACAAATTTTCAAGTTTAATAAATAAATATGAGTAGTTTCATAATAGAAATAAAACACATATGGATTTTATTCAAATCGTTGAATAAAATCCATACTTTACTATCTTTAGTAAAGCAATTTTATGACGAAAATTTTGAATTAATTCCTGATTTAGTATCCAAGTTTTTACATCATATTCTATTAGATCGTAAATTGAAATAGCATTTATTTTCACCCTTAAGACTAGTCATTTTCATACTGATACGTCAACAAGTAGTTCATCACACACGGCGTCATATCACGCCCATCCAAAGCAATAACGAGAGCGACCACAATAAACGAAGTCAAAAGACTTAAACCTCTAAACAATTTATTGAATAACAAACAATACAATGATAAGTTCACGAACGTGACCATTTCGCCGCCTACATTTTACGCCAAATACAACGAACTCGGCTAATTTATCTGGGTGCATCTAATAATTACAAGCACTAAGAAGTTATTCACACAGCGCATTCCTTGTTGATAATGCACTTTGAAAAAAAATGTATAAAAGGAAGCAGAATTATAAATAGCCATAACAGAAAAATATTTTTATTGAACACAAAATTATAAGAAAATAATGGTGGAGCTTTATCCGCGCAGATCTAGAAAACTGCATAGATAATACTTATTTGCGAGAAAAAAGTTCCATGACGAGAAAGTACAATACTAGTTTGTAAAGAAAATGTGAAATTGCAAATTAAAAAAAAAAGATTAGTACACAAGTTCTCACTTCCAAAGAAATGGTTAAAAATACATTTTGATACTTTTACGGAAGACTGATTTTTCAATTAAGTTAGTTATACTGAAATTAGATTCAAATAAAAGTTCTAGTGGAATGAGAACATGCACCCTCGTAATTAGGTACTTATTTACAGTCTATGGCTTGTCCACCGTCAAGGCCACACAGTACAAAAAACATTCAAATTCAAAATATTTATATTTCTTAGACTATCACTTGAAATATATTCTCAGTAGGACGCCTGCGCAGGGTTTCCCCCGGTGCTGTAGTTTTTCAAAAAGCTTAGGAGAGTTTCGCGGTCATGTTTTCCGCTTCACTGTAACATCCGTTACTTGCAAAAGTGTTAAAAAGCTTGGTTGCTCACACAAAAGGAATGAACCCATATAGCTCATAATTACATCACAAAACTATGCATTTAGGTACATTAGAAATTAAACATGATTATTTTTTTTTAATTCTAATAACATGCATAACAGATTTTCTATATTTTTTATTCGATGTTACAAAATAAATATATTTTAAAAGCGTAACGCCTATAGTTAAATTATCATTGTGTCCACGCCAGCCATGTATTCAATTTTTCATTCAGCATTCGAGCAGTATATTTCACTCGGTGATTTGATTTTAATAAATATGATCTAACATTGGTTTCAATAAAGAAAACTGTATATAAATATTGAAATTGAATAAACAGCTACAGTAAAGTGTATGTGAGTGTGTGCTCCATGCGTGTATGCACTGACCGAGTTGCCCGAGCGCATCGGCGACGGCAAGCTCGGCAACGGCGGAAGCGGCGCGCGCGTCGCTCGGCACCGCTAACAGCTCCCCCACTAGCTGGCTCTTGGCCCGCAGCGCGCGCCCCACCGCCGCGTCCAGCCGGCGCAGGCGCTCTGTGCACGCACCCCAAGCCATATGTACGCTACTGTGATCGGATTAGTGCATCCTCCACCAGCTCTACTCGCTTACAGAAGCTAATACGCTATTTCACTATATACAAGGTTCGTTTGCTCATGCTACCTGATCGCTCTTACGAAACTCATCAAAAGTAATTGATATTTAATTACAATATACGTTAAAAATGAAATAGGCATCCTAGAGCATTATTTGTACAATTTTCATTACCTATACAATCCATCCTCCACCAATGTCAAAATGTCAATTTTTGACCAAGTCAATATCAAAAAGGTTATATATTAGAATGCACTACGCCTAAGACCGGAAGGGTATGCTTAGCAAAGTCAAATTAAAAACACAATTGTGCAGATCGTTGCCAATACCTTGAGATGTAAGCGCGAGCGAGGCGGTGTGCGCACGCGCATGTGCTGCCGGTGGGTGTACGGTGAGCGCGGCACTCGGCTCCAGCGGCGCCGTTAACTCGGGCCCATGCGTAGAGATACGACCCACAGTTGGCCTTCTAGGACTATATTTAAGTCAAGAGCTAAAGTTAGTAATTTTTTATTTCATTTTCAAGTAACAGAATGATTTAATAAATTTGTGTATAACAATAGGTAAACATTACTCAATGAACGACTAATATTTTCTGTTATGCACAGGAGAAAAAATGCTCAATTTTACTTTAGTTGATGTTTAAAATAATTAGAACGAAAGTCATTTTATTGGTAAGATAACTGGCGAACGTGACTTTTTTTAATACGATACTAAATTTCCTCCGTATGTGCTTAAAGAAGTTTCACCACAAAAATCCTCACATTACGTAATTAAAATTTTAATGAATAGTATATATATTTCTATATAAAGACACATATAACTGAAAATTAGACCAAGTTGGCGTCAAAAAAGATTTCGTTAGTTTTATTTGACATTTCTTTGGATCATTACAGAATGCAAGTGTCACGCGAAACCTCACATTCGTGTTACACTCCGCTATCTTGCCTATAATATTTAAACATAATCAATTAAAACGTAAATACTTACATTTGCTTTTTCTCGACTTCAGGTGTCGGCGGCGCGGGCGCGGTCGGCTCGGCGGGCGGCGCGGGCGACGCGGGCGCAGGGGGCGGCGCGTCTGCGGCGGCCGATTCCGGCCGTTCCGCGGGCGGTGCGTCCGCGCTCTCGCGGGGCACGCTACCCGACCGCTCCGATGCGTCCGAGGGATTCCGCGTGACACTGACACTTGCTACAAAACACGACGTAGGTTTATCTCCTTTCTCCTGCGCACTAAGTTTTAACTTTAAGAAACCGAAGTGTGCGTAAGCATTGTTTTACTCACAGTTGTCGTCGTGAGCGCGCACGGGAGCGTGGTGCGAGCCGGTGCGCGCGTCCGCCAGCGGCGCCTCCTGGATGTATTTACACCACCTGCATGTATAAAAAAATACTTTATTTAATAATCAAATAATACTATTTAGATATACAACAAACTATTTATAATCGAAAATAATCGTCCTCTATTACATTCTAACTAGTTGCTTAGTACAGAAACTCTTATAAATTACATACATTAGTCCCATCGATCAACACATGCGGAGGCATATGAGAGTCACTCATTTAATACATCAATATCCACAAGGAAACTAGTCGGTACGAGATCACTCACATCGAGTACTCGGCCGGCGTGTTGGCGCTGAGCTCGTGCATCTGCACTCCATTCAGGTTCATAAGGAAGAACGCGTTCCGAACGGCGGCGTTAGGCCTGAACAGCACGGTGCTCCACCGGACTATCGGCGACAGCAAGCCCGACTGCGACGGCTGAGGGATCGGCTTCAGCAGGAACCTATCCCCTTCCCGCTGCAACAGAACCAGGCAGTCCTCGAGCATGAGCGCCAGCACGGGCACCCGCTTGTTGGTGTCGGTCCGGATCATGAGGTCGCCCTCCATGCGCAGGCTGTGCCGCGTCAGCTCGAAGCGGCGCAGCTCCTCGAACTCTCCTCCGCCGCTCGAGCCCACTCGCACTTCAAGTTTATTTTGAATCGTTCGTAACCTGAAGTGCACGAAATAAAAAACTATAACACCATTAAACATTTAATGCTTAATCAGTAAATATGAAGAACTTTACACTCCCTTTAATGACCAAACAAAACGCTAAAGATATATATATTTTTTCCGTATGCTAGTGTGACTTTGCTAGTGTAAAAGAGGCCGTTCAGCCGTACACCGCGGATACCTGTGGTCGTTCTCGGCCGTGCGTATGGCGGTGTCCACGGAGTGCAGCACCTCCTTGGCCGTGTCGAGCGCTAGGCGCATGCGCGCCACGTCCTCCTCGCTGTCCTCGTCCTCGTCCATCACTGTCCGGAGGATGTTCTCCAGCAAAAGTTGATATTTTGTTAGCCTGGTGGCAGATAAATACCGGATTACACAAAATGACTAATATAAATAAAGGAACTTTTCAATATCATAATAAAAATGACGTCATTTTCTTGAAATTAAAACATCTTTGTTTCATATATCATTAATTACATAATACGCATTTAAAGTACGTGATTCGATTTCGTGAAAATAAACCGTCGTTTTAAAGGCAGTTCTCCGCCAAAAGAGAAGAATAAACTTGGATGTAGTTTTAACGAACTTTATCATAAACTATAATATAATCCGAGTACAGTGGTCAACTAGCCACTTTTGAACTACCGGTTAGAAAAGACTTATAAAATTTATAAAATGTATATCTACAATGCTGTATTCCAGTGAGTTATACAACTCCATATTTTACGTAATAAAAGCGGAATACGACAATATTATTCAAAAAAGAACTATTAAAGCGAGTGAATCGTCATCTGTCAGTGATCGGGCAACAGCGGGAACACGCAGAAATAAAACGAGATTGTACGTCCTTTATGACGAAAGGACAAACTATAAAAACGAGTTTTGCAGTCATGAAAAACGAATTAGGTAAAATTAAAGGTAGCGATCCTGAATTTTGACTTAAGACAAATGATAATATTAAAAGACAGAGAAGTTGCTGAAGCTCTTGAATAATTTTTCGCTGACACCCAATTTCTAATACCAATTCTCTCAATTTATCTCCCGCTCTTGATGAATCACTACTGAATCATTCACGAAAATATGCCACTCAGTAGCACTAATTTGGAATTTAAATACGTGGATTTGGGGGGCGTTGTTGAGGCATTTAAGTCGACAAATGGAAAACACCGCTGCCCTCCATTGTCTTCCAGTTAAAACTGGAAACTCCACGTGGATGGTATTGTGCAATATTTGGCGTTTATTTTTTAATAAGTGTATGCATGGTGGCGTGTTTTCTTATCTGATGAAAGAAAGAAAAGTTGGTCCCAAATTCAAAACCGGTAGTAGATCTAACTCCACTAACTTTAGGTCTATATCCGTAATTCCGACATTAAATTAAATTTTAATTAAACTAAATCAAACTTCTACTACTTTTTTACAGCAATAATTTAATGTCTAAAAACAGTTCGGTTTCACACAGGATCATTCAACAATCAATGCTGGTGTTGAACTTGTTGAAAAAATTTAAGAAGCTTGGGAGGAGTCGCGGTATGCGACAGGAGTGTTTTGCGATCTCTTCAAAACGTTTGAGTGTGTCAATCACGAAACACTGATCAGGAAGCTACATCAGCTTTGAGTTGCGAATCATGAATCCGACCTTCTAAAATCGTGCTTAGTAATAGAGTTCAAACGGTCGACGTCAATGACCTGAGATCGTCTGGGAGATCCTCATGAAGTCAATACTTGGTCCGTTTCTGTTTTTAATTTATATTAATTACTTACATGCCCTTGGTAAGGATGTTCATGAGATAATACTGTTATCAGATGATACATTTTTGATTTCCAAAATTAGAAGACAACAACTCTATTATGACGCTGTGAACATTGCTATCTCCGAAATCGAAAAATGGTTCACTGTAAATAATTTATTTCTTAATAAATAGAAAAATAAATATGAAAAATTTTTATTTGTGAATGTAAAAGTTGGACCAATTATTTACGATTTTAATAGGAAAGGAAAAATTTCAGTTTGTCGATGCTAATGTATTTGGGCGTTGTTAAAATATGAACTTCATGGGAGTCCTCATATTGGTGAGTCGGCGAAAAATTAATGCTGCTGCATGAGCTATTACAAAGATGCAGTATAAAAGTACGCAGTTACTGAAAAAAAAACTATATGTAGAGGCAAATATCTAAAAAAAGAACAGATCACATCAGATTGACGCACCTTTGCCAGACGCAGGCGATGAGATCGCGCAATTGCAGGCGACCACAGAGCGGGTCCTGCTCGCGCGCCGCCAGGAACTGATGCAGTTCCTTGTTCTTGCGTCGGCGTTCGCGCAGTGCTTCCAGCGCCATACGCTGCCCGCGGCAGAACCGCGACACACACACCGCGTACCCGGGCTCTCCCAGCTGTGAAAATTTATCAATATTTGTTTTTAAGTGTATTGTCTGAAACGTAAGAAGTTTAAAAACAAAGCTTGCGAGTTGCAAACGTTGATAACTAAAATGAATGATTCTGCTAGAAAAGAGGTATAAAAGTAAATGTTAGCAAAATCAAAATCATGCTATATGAAAGAGGCGAAAGCACGACCTAATGCGCTACGTGACGTCACAAAGGTAAAAGTAAAAAAACTGTATACTCGGGTAGTTTGTTTACAAATGTTAGTAAACATGATAGATGTATTGAAAGAGAGTAAATGTGGACAGTAAAGCGAACGGGGCCTTGCTTGCTATTATGAATAATAACGTGCGTCATGACACGCGCACTTGGCTATTCATAAAGAAGTCCTGGTCCTTACGATCAGTTGTGTATGGTAGAAGAAAAATGAAGGTAAAATCAATGCAGTAGAAATGCGATCTCTGAGTAGTTGTGTGAGGTGTTTTTTCAATGTACATGTAGGAACAGTGTTGTCAGTTTAAACGAATATGTAGTAACTAGAGTTGTAGCGATTTGGACATCTGGAAAGGATGAACGAAAGTAGAGTGACAAAATAAATTTATAAAACAAATGTGAGCGATAAAGGGATCGGCAACGGCCGCCCTAGATTAGAGACCAAAATAATAACATCAGCAGCACATAAAACCGACAAGCTTGCGTGAAACAATTAACGGACCTGAATGAAGCAAAACATATACAAAGACCGTATACCATGTTAAAATCTGTGGTCTCTGTCTACCCGCCTGGAAATAGGCGTGAGTTTATGAAAGAAAGTTAGATTTAATTTTTTTAAATTGCTACTCTATATGATAAGCAAAGCTTTCGATTAATAAATGTATAGGGGCTATCCATAAGTCACGTCACACGTTTGGTCAACGAAATGTGACAATGCGCGACAAGGAGCAGGTCAAAAGCTTTGTGACGTCAAATCCGAAATACGGAAACGAAGAAAGGTTTATGTCTTTTGTTTTGTCCAATATTTTGTCCAGTATTTTGAACAAAAAAAAATTGTATTAACTGCTGTTTTCATTTATGGATGGCCCCATACGTTATATGAACAACACGTGGCCATCTTGAATTGAAGCTTTAAAAAGGCTAACAAGTATATTCTCTCCATTTCACCGGCATCCTAAAAAGCGCTAAGATATGCTTTCTTACCGTCTGTAAGACGACATCGGCCAGTGGCCTCAGTCGCACAGCGTGCTCGGCACTGGGGCCCACACGCAGTTGCTTCAAAGACGTGTATAGCCTCATATGCCTCTCCAGCACCTGAGGCAAGTTGGGAAACAGCGCGCGCAGCTCATCGGGCGTCAACAAGTGCGCATGCTCCCCGCGCTCGAGAGGTCGTAGGAACACGCAGCCGAGCACGCGCAGCCAGCGCACGTGCGAGCCCTCGCTCACGATCAGTTCGTGGATGACTTCCTGGCGTTTGCGGTGCCGCGGGCTCAAGTCGAGCGCGTCGAACACATGGGCGGGCACCGTGTCGGCCCACGCCGCCGCCAACGGCTCCTCCTCCTCGGACCACTCGGACTGCCACGCTGCACGGCCCGAGAACAGAGATATTCGGTCGAATAACAAAGCAATTTATTTAAATATATAATCTATTTAATGTGCCGAGCCTTGCATCTAATCTTAAATTGATATTTAGTAAGCAAATTTCACTATCGGTATAAACACGTTTGCGTCAAGTTTATTTACCCCTCTGCTAACCCACACTCCCCACAATCTCTTTATTTCAGACCTTAGCCTTCCGCGCCGGCAGTCACGGGCTGGCAAATATACACATTTCTTATATAGGAGTGAAACTGCGTTAGACATTCAATGAACAATACGAAATAAATACACATTGAAAAAAAATTTTGGGATTCTTAAACAAGCGCTCGAGTTGTATATACACGATCTTTTGAATAGACTGTCAATACGAGCACACCCGAATTGATATAGATACGCGGTAGAGCCATGCCGTGACCGACCTGGCTGCAGCTCGAGAACACAGCGGCTCGACCGTCGAGATATCACACTCACAGCATACAGACGCGAAGCAGCACCTTACCCAGTTATGTTTGTGCTCGACTAAGAGTTCTCCTGCCCCATTCCCCTCCAATACACATCTCATTCCTTCCAATTCTCCCTTCATCAAATATCTTATTCCTCCAGTTTTATACAACTTAGATCTTTGAAGTTATACTTCTTTTAACATGTTAGCGGGAAGAGATAAGATGAAAGATTCGACACTCGCGTTCACATCGTCACACCGAAACGTGGTTAAGTTATCCATAAGCTGACCGCAAAGAAACATCGACTAATTTCGCTCATGTGGTGTGATACGAAATATAAGTACGATGTGGGTCAGTACCTGCCCATATTTATACATTTTACAAAACGGCTAAAATTAATACGACAGTTGCCGATAACATATAGATAATCTGGTTCTATTCAAACGTAATCGACCATATTTACCATTCCGTAATATAGTACACGTACGGGACATAAGTGTCCGAGTACCTTGGTGACTGGGCGCGGCGGTGTTGCTCTCGTTGCTGCGCGACGACAGGCTGGAGCTGCTCGAGCTGCCCGAGGGCGCCGCGCCGCCCGCGCCCGCCTCCAGGTCACTGCTCACGTCACACGCGCGCAATTAAATACATTGTACGTAATTTAAAATAAAGTTGCTATAATTCACATTACACAAGCTTTAAAACAAACATTTAAAATAATGAAGATTGATGAAAGCGGTCTTAATGATCAAACAAAACGATATAAAAGTGTAGGAAAAAATTTCAAAAGAATTATATCATTTTAAAAGGTCTGCTATTTAAAATTATTGTCATTTGATAAAATAGATTATGAATACAAATCACCTGCAAAATACATCTTATGTGATGGCTTGAGGTCAGGCACAAATGCGATAAAGTGGTCACAAGCTCATCGCTGGACATTAAATGCCCCGAGGCGCGTCGTTCGACTCATCGTGTGCTGGTAAAATTATTTATGTATAGCTATATTTGTTGTGACCGATTTGAACGCGCGTAGACTGGTGTAATCCGAAATAAGAATGCAATTAGCATTGAGAGTATTGTTCCTTTTGCAACAACAGAACACAATCTGTGTAACGTTCTCTGTCAAGCGATGTAGCTATGCACGAGACTTGGCACGTTTATAAACTGCGCCCGCGCACCGCCTCGACGCACCTGCGGCACTTATAATCCGGTCGTCGTTTTTATACACACGACCTAATATTTCGTGTTAGAATGATGGTGTGACATGCATTCTTGCGTTATAAAATAAATGTGCAAATATAAGAGAAGTAAAATATAAAAGCTTTTCTAAGCTCATCGACACCAAAAAGCACTCATATAAATTGTTATTTTTCAATACCTATCGATCATATACATTTCAAAGTCCTGAAAAATTTTAGTATCTATCGTCAGGCATATTTGTAACCCTCCTCAACAAACACACTACATTTCAACTCGGTCCCGTTTTAACATCCCCTGTATCGTAATACATTTAGCTAGTAGGTACCTACCTGTACATAAACTAACTTTCCGTCTACAAATTCGCTGGTATGGACATAGAATGTATTCCTTCATCGTTCACGGTGAGCGATCGCCGCCTGCGCCGGTCTCGTTTCCGCTTTCAATTCAGATCCCGGTACTGTTCGTGATTTTGGTCTCGATCACGTGCTCAATCTATCCCCGTTTTTCGATGAGTCGAACACGTCGTGATCAGAATGTCGAGTGTAGGTTTATGCTTTTTTTTTTATTTGCCTTGCAACTTCTCAGGATAGATCGGCCTCCAGAAAAACGCTCTGGCGCAGCCATTTCTATAATCGGAGCGAACTGGATCGCCATCCATCATCAGCAAAACAAAAGAACACCCGGGCAACGCCGCACTACGTACGCATTTATTGTTTTGCTCACGGAAGGCCATAAGTAGTAGAGGAGCCCCTTCTACGGCGCGTGGTTTTGCCCGTGTCCATTGGTCAAGATTTATCAGATTATAAAAAAACCGGACAAGTGCGAATAGAACTCCCTAACGACGTATGTCGGTGTTCCGTCCACCAAGTCTCGACGATCTTTATCCATTTTCGACACCGATACCGAAGAGCTAAGGGATTCCCAAACTTTTTTTTTCAAAACATTTTTTTATTTTTTTAAAAATACTCAAGTTTCCATAGCAGGAAGTTAAAAAATGTCATCCCATATATATATTGGTCTAAATTACAGTTTATACTCCAATCGCAAGTGTAAGTTTGTAATTAAAAAAATATATACAACTACTAATTAATGGTTTTCAGATTTTTTCCTTCACTTGTGCTGCGAGGAATTTCTTTTGTTGAATTTCATGATTCTAGGTCAATAGGAAGTACCCTATCGGTTTTGATTTACACGAGAGTTTCAAAATATAAGGCATGAATGAAGATCCTCATTTAGAATCTTGATTTTTTTTGTAGCTCCAAGGAACCCCAGATCTATGGATTTCATACCAATTTCTAGTTCATACCACCATGCGTTTCTGATAAAGAGTCTTGACAGAGAGATAGAAGGATGACGAAGTGATCCTGTAAGGGTTTTTCCTTTGGGAGGTACAGAAGAGACATGTATACGGATAATAATTTATACAGTCGGTTAACGCAATATGTCTAGTGAACCGATTACATTTTTGCCCTTTTCTGCATTTTACAGTCACATCGAATTTTCAGCCCTTCAGGTAATTATCAAGACATCCACTTTAAGATATACTTTATTTTCTAAATTTTATTGGACGCTTAATTTAAATTTTGATAGTGACCAAAACTGTAATATGTGACTGCCCTTCTAAATAAAAACCAAACATTTAGCAGTCGATTGCTTAACTTCAATTGTGTATGTATAGACGACTCTAAATGGACGAGGACGTGAATATTTAACGGACCTTTAAATTTAACTTGGCCAGTATCATATAACGTGCGCAATTACGCTAACACAATAACGTTACAGAAGAAGTGGTCAACTCGACGTGCAAATCATACAACGTCGACAAGCGTACACATTATAACAACAAGCACATCGAATTGCCATTATATTGGCTATTTTTCCTTAGAGTTGCCAATTTTCAATCACAGCGCCAATTTTTGTCGTTTTAGTTAAATTCATTTCCACTATTCGTTACGCTGACTCTGGACGCATAAAACGTCAAACGGAGTCATCGTAACTATTACGTGATTTAAACTTTCTGTTCATTTACAAGCGAATCCCTGAGCATCCTGCGTGGTGTCGAAGCGAGTTCGAGCTTATTTCGCATTTTTTTATAGAAAGCCGATGTATTTCATCGTCAAAACGATTACCATGACAGCAATCTGGCTGTTAATATCGCATTCACCACAAAACAGAATGACATTCTTTGAACTGCACTCCGACTGCATTGCCAAAGATGCATTCAAAACAGATTCACATCCAAGTCGACCTCGCACATTCGAGCGAATGTCAAACAGCAGGCAGGCCGCCGCTCGCCGAGGCGGACATAAACACGCCCGAGCCAAACTTTTCCACTAGACGCTCAGCGGACGAAAAATCGGCCGCGTGCCCGTGGAAAAGCACGGGGCGCGCTCGGGGAACTTTCCTAGGGCGGGACGGTCCAAGGGCGCGGGGCGCGGGCGCGCCGCCCGCCCTCCGGCCCGCGTTCGCAAACCAACACCGCCGGCATCTCGCACACGTTTCGTACTTTACTCCATAAAACGAAACCTTACGACGCGAGCACTTAAGATTTAACAGACAAAGCGCGCACACTACCCGCTCTATGGCAACGTGTATCTTCCACTGAAGACGTTTTAAAACTAACAACGTACCTGTAATCGTACATTTAGTCGACGTTGTTTGTACGGCAATAGCAATAGCGATCCGTATAAAAATTGGTAAGACATCGTAGTGTTTCCGTTTTATAAAGCGACTTTTGACGTAATTTCACTTCGTTTTTAAGAACTTTTAACTTTTTTAATTACAACTCTTTAGTCTACGGTTTATATAACGGTCATGCCACGAACCTCTCGTAATATAACTACAGTCTTAGTGGGTATACTAATTTGTGTCACATTTAAACTAAAAACCACCCCTTCTGTCGTCTTCCTACTGAAACATGGTGAAGATTCAGTTTAGTTGGGGCATATAGAGGATCAAAAGCTATGTCTTTTATTGTAAAATCTACCACGCCTTAAATTCTCATTTATCACATAAATACAAACAGACCATATACACAGTCTAAATATAATAAACTTGTGTGTAATTTAGCGATATTTTGCGGGTGATCCTAAGTCGTGACTGTACCGTGTATATCAGAAGCGCTGTGATGGTAACGTCCGATCGGTTAAAGTGGTGTAGGCAGGAGTCCGAGAGAGGGCGCGCGGAGCGGGCGGCGGGGCGCGAGCGCGGCCGGACGCGATAGCGCTCTAGGCAAACATTTTAGTGAGCGCCGGCGCCGATAACGGCCCGCCGCCGACCGGCCCACGTACAGAGCTGCGTGTACGCCTGCATGCGTGAGGACCGACCGACCGATCTAGGAACTCGGGATCGGCGATAAGGACTAAGTGAAAAAAGATGACGTACTTTGAAATCCCCCAAAACCAGAATGTGGCGAAATTAACCAAACAAACGGTTTTCCTCATTACCCAAGTAATAATGATCGAAGTTTACTGCCTCGTGAGCGCTGAGCGAGCTCGCCGATAGTCCTGCGGGCGTAGCTGGCGTCCCAGAGAAGAGTCTCTATAAGTCTGTCCCTCTCGCTCAATGTGATGTGGATATGAAAGGGATAGTCCTATAGAGAAACACTTGTCCAGGGCGTCACGCCAGGCCCGCTGACGTCAGGGATGGCAACTGCAGTCACCAAGTACGATACATATGCTGAGCGATCGGTTTATCCTTTACATGCACTCACATGTCATATTCGTGATAAAACTTATGTAAATAATAAAGTAAAATGTATTTCATTTAGCACACGATGACGAATAACCAAGAAGAAAATTTGTCAGGTACCTAACATTCTTCAAATAATCTAATATTAGAGTATACAAGATTTTAGTACTTTTTTTTCCATAAGACTATTAAACGCGCATAACAAAACCGATAAAGGTACACCTTTATTTATGTATACACCAATGTGTATACATACATATTATTCGAATATGAATTACTACTCCAGCGCCTACCTCTAAACAAGCATTACACTTACCCTGTACTAATTGATGAAATTATATGAAAACGTACATGAATGTATTACGTGAATGTATTACGTATGAAAACACGTGTCTTTGTTACCTCGTTCTATCACAGACTGCCCGCCGACCCCGCATGATACAACAATGTTTGCCGTATAAGTGTAAGTAAGTGCCGTAAGAGTGAATCTGATGAAGAAATTCGATATATTTTAAAGTTTTACAACAAAAAAAAGGGAATAATGCAACACAAGCCGCGTAAAAAAAATTGTGACATTTATGGACCTAATGCAGTCTCGGTAGGAGTAACACGAAAGTGGTTCAAGCGTTTTTAACACGCTTTTATAAGCTTGGGTTGTATCTAACTAACTAACTATGTAACGGAATCTTTGAGCTTAATTTTCATCGGTTTCTAGAAGTCTGATCAACTTGAAACTTTGCACACATCTCAAGGACCGATGACAATACAATAATTTGATAACAGTTTCCCATTATCCTTATTAGTCCAATAATTTTGATGTCAAAGATGAAGCTCGCTCTTGTCGAACGGTTACGGTTAAAGTCGACGCTATTAGCTGGATATACAAAAAAAATTAGATACTTGTGTTCCACACGAGTTCAATGAAACAAATCTAATGAATCGTATACACATTTGCACTTCTCTATTGCAATGTAACGAAACCGAACCGTTTTTGAATAGATTGATCACTGGCTATGAAAAATGGATTTCCTACGACAAGGACGTACTAAAAAGATCATGGTCAAAAGGCAAGCAAGTTCCACAGATTATAAAAAAAAATTAACTCGCAATAAGTTGATGCTACCACTAAAATTATAAACTCGGATCTCTACTGCCGACAGCCGCTGAGACTCGAGCAAGTAAAGAAAAACGGCCGGAATCGATCAACAGGAATGGTGTGGTTTCTCATGATGATAACGCCAAACCACACACATTTCTAGCCACTCAGCAAATATTGAAGAGAATTTGATTGGAAAGTGTTAATGCGTTTACCATATAGCCCATATCTGACCTGGCTGACAGGACTGTTAAAACTACTTGTAGTTTTTTGATCAGAACTTCCAAAATTTCTAGAGCAATCGCATTATGTCACTACCTACTAAATAGCAGCAAGTTATGGAACAAAATGGCATATGTATACAATAATTAAATGTAAATGAAATATGATGAAAAATTATCTGGAACCTGTATATAAAATACGAAAAAACTTTTCCCCGACCTTATTTTATTTAATAGAAAAAATTCTTTATTTCTCGCCAATACAAATGATCATTTTTATTCACTCAATTCGACACACGCACCTACATAACACGAATGGGTCATAGAATAATCGCAGAGTAGGAATACGAACTAAATTTAAATAACATATTATATTGTTTTGAACAATACCTAACAGTATGAAATTCAGTGAACCATTTAACTCGTATTTCTGCGAACCGACTCTGATTCAGCACTATACGTATACTAAAATCATAATCAGTTTAAATTTTCACACCAACAGCAACTGTAATATGTTACTGTTTAAATTACAGCCATGCCATTCATTAATTTAAGTCTTTTAATTCGACACCATTTCAAAAATTGGCTCTAGTCAGTGAGTACTTTCTATCAATCGAAATAACTTGACAAAGGCACTCAAATTAATTGGATCCACCGCTCAAAACCTGAAAGCATGAAATTAGCGCGGAAAAATGGCGACGCGCGGGAAAAAACCAACCGCGAGGAGAAAGCGGTGGACCGTTTAGTGGGACATTTGAACGGCCGCGACAGAAACCTTGGCAAATACAATGAAGGAGGTAACAGCTGGCTAAAACTCGACGTATCATTCTATAAGCCCACGTACGTCAGACATTCGGGAAGACTGCTACTCGTCTTTGGAGTTCTGCTTATCAAAAGGAAAACTTTTATAGGATTAGCTCGTAATTCGTCTGTATGTCAGTCTGTTTGTCTGTCTGTCAAAACCCTTCTTCTCGAGAACGCGTGAAAGTATCAGCCAAATATTTAGGTCTACGGTTCCTTGGAGCTAAAAAATACAGCCTTTTATGCCTTATATTTTGATGCTCGCAAATAAAGCAAAACATGTAAGAGATTACCCATCTATTTTCTCGTACTTGTCTTTTTAATTTTGTATTGTTTATTACGAAAAACATGTCAAGATTTGAGTCTTACAAATACTGCAGTAAAAAACTAAGAGTTTACGTACATATTCTCCGGTATGTTATAGTTTATTGCGATGGTGTAATTGAACTCCATCAAGTGCTGGGTGCGCAATACAGGTGTTTCATTACATTTCTACATCAATAATTATTATTCAAAATTAAGCGTTTCTGTATTAGCAGTACTAGCGTTAATTAATTCACACAAAACATGAAAAATACAAAAATCAATATTTATATGAATATCGAAGCATTTCGTATCTTTTTGTAGTGTCAAACCATCAAATATTAAAATTTGTAAATTTTTATCTCTCAACTAGAATTTCCCAATGTAAGCCAAATCTCATAAATATGTTACTACAATCGAGGACAGCGTGCAGGAAACGACAAGTACCAATGTGCTCAATTAGGAAGGTCGAAATGCAAGCCTAAGACGTTTGACATTCTAGTTAATAGTCGATTGGCAACAAAAAGATTTTTTAGGATGGCGATCGTCGTAGAAAATACCTTTCGGAGAGCGTCCGGCGGGGGGCGCGCGCGCCGGGCGGCCGGCCCGTCGGCAGCGACACGTTGCTGGACACGCGCGCGCCCGCGCCCGCCTCGGCCCGGCCCGCCATCGCGCCTCGCGCTCGCGGCGACGCGCACGACGGTCAACACCTTACACTTGACGGTGTTTCGCGCACTTTTCACTTCAAATGTTTCTAAACTAAGCGGCTTCACGTCCACGATTATTTTGAAAATATTTTCATATTACACCTGAAGGAATTCATTCCATCCGATCATTTCGGTGTACATCAAAACTCCACTCGCTTTAGATATTTAACAAAATTTTTTTTGTAGTACTTATTCGACGAGGACCGAATATACATCATAAAACTTTTTAAGGAGCAAACGGGCGCGCGGCCTATCAGGGACTAAGTAGATGGTCACCGCCGCCCATGACACCCGCGACTCCAGGACAGGCGATAGTGTGTTACGTACGACATGGACAAAATTCCATTTGAACGCCCATACTTGGAAGCGATATACTTCGTCACGATCAACGATAGACGTGACTTTTGAAAAGTTAAAAGGCGTCAACAGCAAACCGACACGCGCTCCTGAACCTTCCTTTGAGCTCCACGAGAAACGGAACATCGAAGCGTACGATCGCCGGCTGATCGCCGTCGGACCTTAACAGGGTCACTACAAGCCGGCTGCGCGATGCGGCGCGGGTGCGCACCTGACCCGGCGCCCGCACGCCCTACAAGGAAACCGCACGACACTAACGCGGTCATGGCGAGGCCTAGGCCGCGGATTAGTTTTACGTCAAAGAGCGGGCATCACGCTGCACGCGCGGGGCGCACGCGCCCTCGATAACGCCGCTAATGAGCTTACACGAACGTATTCCCATCAATATGTGTTGTAGTTATGTTTAATTACATTTTTAT
Source organism: Eumeta japonica (assembly GCA_005406025.1). Classification (NCBI taxonomy): domain Eukaryota; kingdom Metazoa; phylum Arthropoda; class Insecta; order Lepidoptera; family Psychidae; genus Eumeta; species Eumeta japonica. The sequence continues at coordinate 25,615 of BGZK01001898.1, forward strand.
CTTTCGTGGAACGGTAGCAAAGTTCTATTCAACATAAAATACTTAGATATTGAAATAAATGGGCTAACCATAAAATACGTATCTATGAAAATTTCGCCTACATTACACAAAAATTGAATTTAACGACTTTAGACGTATTTAAAACGGAATCCCGTTATCTGACAAAAAAGCCCAATTAAGGGCTAAATTGGTGAGAATTTAATACAGCAACACTACCGGCACAAATCCCGTATCGAACAGATAACGTACTGCATTTTAGAGGAAAAAGCATAGAAAAAGAAAAAGAACTTCGTCAATTTTACTTCCTCGTACATATAAATAGTAATATTGTTTCTTGCCTTTGAACACATTCCCTAACGTGAAAGTATTATTAAGAAAAATTAAACAAAATAAACTTTCTTAATTTTTTTTCAACCGTCCCCTGTACCGCCACCGTAACAGCGATGTATGTTGCCGTGATCCCTTGCATTTTCCGTCCGACAAGTACGTGATCAAATTTTTTCATGTTCGTAACTTTCTAAGAAGAAAATTGTGCGTGAATCTAAAATTCCCAATGAGTAGCTACATTCAGAAAGCATACTAGACTAGATAACAAAAAAAAAGGTAGGGTTCATGTTATACCGCAGTAGTCGGGAAATACTAAATTTTTTCAATGCATACTCGGAAATATCAAAATATTGTGTCGGAAAAGCTTGTCGGAAAGCAGACCACGGCATCCGATGATCAGCTGTCGTCACGGAGGTCGCGGTGACCGCGGACGGGAGCCGCCGCTTAAGGCATTGGGCCCGACGCAAACGATGCGGACGATGGCGCAGGTCGTTTTTGCCGGACACTTTCAGACGACGGCCGACGTCGACATCGTTTCGCGACACGACGGCGGTGACGGACACCCGTCCGCGAGCCGCGCGAGTCAGCGGCACACTGCGACCGCCTCGGCGCCCGGCGGCATCCGTCGCAGAACGTCCACCGGCCGAGCGGGAGTTCAGCTTTCGATCATCACCAAAAACTAATCGATGCTAAAATAATATATTATTTAACACTCATTCCGAGGGCGTGGTGTGGAGCCTGTCTCCGGACAGGGGTAAAAGTGAACATACACGCACACACAACGGCGCCCTAGCTCCAGAGTACTACCACATAATATATATATTTCGGCACACGTAGTACAAAGAGTAAATGGCACGAATCAATCTACACGACACTACTTTCAAGAATAGGTTAATAGATTTGAATACGATATTAACCGTTTAAATGTACATATAAGGTACTACACATTACGTAATCTATAAAACTGTCCACGACAACATCCTTCTATTCTCAGTATAACCGGCATGTAATATAATGACGGATAAAATAATTTGAAATACACGACCAAAATTTACGTAAAATTCTCTTTCTTTTCAAACCATACCCAAAATTAATCTGTGATAAAAAAAAATATTCCAAATTAAAATTATTTAACAGAAATAAAACATGACTCGCAGAGTAAACGATTCATGCTAATACACGCAATAACAGACTTCATCTTTATGAAAAATAACACAGTGACCCGGCAGAACAACAATACAATCCGATAGATCTACCTCACCATCTCGAACGAGGTCATCATGCGATTGGTCTATTCGATGTGTCATCCCACCGACTTGATCAACGACACCGCCTAACCCGTCTATCCGAAATATCCTGCCGTCACGAACAAAGATATCACCGGATCGATTCATTCGATATATCTTGAACAATGATACCGCTCGACAAATCTATCGTTATATTACCAATCTACAATTACATGTGATATCTCTCGCTCCGATATAATCCGCGATCGATCCGCGGGTCGCAAGAATTAAGGTGGCAATCGAAACACAGAGACTGAAGATGTCGACCTCGTAGACGTCTCATGCATTTAACATCTCTTTTCTCAGTCTCTCAGTAACAATAATAATAATAATCCGTTATTCGTCCCTCAAACGAACAAAAAGGAAGACATATAACATCTTAAAATGAACTTAATTCAGACCATAAATTTACAAATTGAAAATAAATTAATGACAAAAGGCCGACGGCCAGCTCAGCAAAATGCCGCAGCCTGAGCCACGGCGCTGATTTTCAGCCGGGCCCTGAAATCTCAACTCGCCGAACAAAATTTGTGCACACAAATAAGGAGGCAGTGATAAGAACCACGTTTCGCACATTCTTCAATCAGTAGCAGTACACGACCAGATCTAAAGTCAACTATAGGTAGAAAGTAAAATAATTCCACTTTCTTTTTATTTTCTAATTATGTCTTCCCTTTCATATAGTTACTAAGGATAAGAATATTTACAGCGGTTGATCGGTAGCGCCACCCAACTGTAGCGGCAAAATGTGCTTTTTTTCAATCGAACGACGACACCCTCCGCGACCGTATGTCGTCGTGTTCGACGTGTCGACGGGAGGTTGGAGGTTTTCCAAAATTTTTCGGGTGTATATGCGAACGCACCGCCGCCCGCGCGGGCGCAGCCGTGAGCGGTCGTCGTTTATTGACATGAAATTCAGAGGCGGTCTTTGTGAGGCGCGTCACGTATCTTGTACGCTTTTATAGCGTTGCACGTGAATCAGAAGCCGTTCGAAAATTAATCACGAACAAAACAAATCGTAATTCCTACCCTCACGACTTCTATTCCGTAAAAAAATGAGGCTAAACTCGTTTTATAAGTGGCTTTCCCGACCGATGTTTATCCTAAGCTGTCGGCGCGCGCGCCCTCTGCACGCGTTTTCAGAGCAACAACTATCGCCGGCAGCGACAAACACTAACAAAGCACTTTTAGGCACGACCGAGAGACGATTCGTTGCGTCATCGAGTACAACACGCGCGACTGGTTGCGCAAAATTGAAAGCAAATATTTTCATAAATATGTTAAAGCAACACGCGACTTGTTTACGGACGTACAAAATAAGATACGTTTACAAGAGTGGGTAATGAGCATATGTCGACATCATGGTTTACTTTGAAAATATAAACACCAATAGAATACTAAATCATTGATTTAGGAATCGAGAAAAAACAAAATTTCCTTGGGCATCGAACAATTATCAAATATCGTAGTAGGCCTCGACAATACCCCGACAGAACGCCATCGCCGATGCCTGCCCAGCGAAATCATTAGAACAAATACAATAAATAACTAAATACACCTCCCCACAAGTGACTAGAGTGCACTGCCATAAAAGACATAAGCAGCAAAGCTCCTGCTACGATCATTAAATTTGATGTCATCGAACATGTAAAATATATATGTAACCTCAGACGTCTAGAGGAGTAATTATTGGACACTCCTTTGACGTCATCGACGGCCATTACTGCCGTCGTCGGCCATTAAGTCCGAGTGCCGAGGAACCCTTTATTTCCAGCCCTAGAAAGGGACCGTTGAGGTGCGGCGCTGACGTCAGAGGGCGCGGCGGTGACCCGCGCTAACGCCACGCGCGCCGCGCACGACCTACGCCGCGGGGTGATGCCAAACAAGACGAATTGCGAAAACACAAACAACCAAAACGGAGACGTATTTAGGGCCAGTGCACACCGTAACGAAAATCATATGAACGTGCAAAATAAAATTCTCACGGAAAAAATAGAGGCGGTGCGGCCCCGATTTATCTCCGAGTGAACATTTTGAACAACATCAAGACAGTGGCTGCACGTCGACTTCTAAGCAGGTATTGTTCCCGCACCAGGATCGATTAATTACATTATACTTTGTCTGCGTTTATCACGACCTATAGAGTGATAGTGACGAGTGTTTGCAAAACTAAAAGACCATGATACAATTAATATCTCCAAATGATTATACGACAAACACCAATGAAGGCTAAAAATGACATTTATACGAGTAAAATGTTTTCCGTACGGGCGATGCAGTTGTAGCGGGCCTAGCGTGACGTCTTACAGAAGTCTCTCTATGGGACTACTCTTATCACACCAACGTAATGATTGAAAATAGCAATCCCACCACCTCCCACGGCCACTCCGACAATCTTGTCATTTGGGCCGAATCGCAGAAGCGCCATCTCAGTTTCATGCTCTGTATTAATATTTATAAATCGCCATTCTTGAACGCTGGGCTGAAAATATTTGGGCAATGGTTGGGGATGGTTAGACTGTGACAATTGACAGCCATGTCTATTGGTGATGGTCTATGACTACTGGTAGAGGGACTTTTATCACCCATTGACGTATTGCCCAGTGGATGACTGCGTGTCACATGAAGAGGTTGGGAGCTCATCTGTAGCTCGTTTTTAACACTCCCTACGCCCTGACGGATGCAACTGTTTGCATTTTCCTGAGGATGTGCCTAGTTGGCATGAAACGAACGTAGAAATAACAAAATATTATAACTATTAGAGGACTAAGATAAATAAACACTTAACACTTGCTTAGATATTCGATATTTGTCAATCCTCTCGAATCAATATTCAATTCTTTGGATAGGGATTCGTAGCGAAAGAACAGATGCGAGAGTCAGCGGTGGGTTGCGTACTACATGTTAATGCGCGTTGCCGGCAAGCATCTAATTATGGATCTCCGCGAATTAGTACCTACCACATACAATCATGTCTCTGTAACAACTCTCCCTTTATAAAGATAATTGAAAGAATTGAGAGACAGCCCTCCAAACCTTACAGTCATACGGGCCGAATCGTGGAAGCGAATTGAAAGGGGCAGTTCTACAGAAAGACTCTCATCTATGAGTCATGCTAGGTTCTAAAAGGACAAGAAAAATAAGGTTAGTATGCTCGACCTACAGCCGCCGTAACACGGGCTAACCGCACGCACCGAAGACGTTACGGCGCAGGCCTAAGATGGATACGCGTGCGCCGTCGACCAATTTGCGTAACCACATTAAACGAAATTAAACTAAACACGCCGGAGTAAAACGAGATACTAGAGACGCACCGCGTTATATGTAACCGCGCATTCGCGGTGACCGCGTGCGCGTCCAAACGGGGACGGCGGGAAGGTCGTCGATCTACAAACTAAATTTTAACACACGACGGAGAAAACATCTCTAGTCACATAACACTTTCTGAGTTAAATATAATTTATTTACCATAATACACAATACTTAAATTCTTCTAGTTTTTAATGAGTCGTCATTTGTATTAAAATTTTAAGTCATGTAACGTCTAAGACTTAAAACTGAATGGCAACTGTGACAAGGCGTACCCTTAGGCGTAGGGTTCTGTCAAGATAGACCCCTATTCGTGAACGTTCACTACAATAATTCGAATCGGACGGTGCCGGCCAGAGACGCGCACCGGGCGCGAGCGCGCGCGGCGTTATCGCGCTAATGCAGGGGGCGGCGGCCGTGGGCGGGCGGCGCTCGCAAATCCACCTCACCGCGTTTGCATAACACAATTATTTTTTCTTTAAATATATCACTACTACATACACCATATTAAGTAATCTCAAAAAACATATTGAGGGTACCTATATAAATATTTTTTTAATAATTAATATTTGTAGACACAGATTTAACCACATCAAAAATAAGTCGTTACTCACTTTGGCCTAGGCTGCGCTACCCATGTTTACTTATTAATAAAGGTCTTTTTTTCATAATTCACTCGATTAAATATTACAATGTTATATATTCCGTCCGATTCGCACTTGGTCATCGTAGAGACACGCTCGGAGCCCCGTCCCACCTCCCGGTCGAGATAACAGCGGCCGCCGGCCGCCGGCCCACGACGCCGGGGGCGGCGCGTCGGCCGCGGCCGTCAATCAGGGCACCGGATTATCATAACAAACCTTCATGCCGTTTATCTGAGTCGGCTGACAGAGGTCGCTCGCGTGTTTTATCGCTTCGAAATCGAGCCCAAGGACTCGACCTTCATTTTCCTTTCTAATTATTTCAGCATAAACATTTCAAACGCCCTACACCACAGCATTGCTACAACAAACGATTACTTCTACCGACGTGCTCTGGTATCATTCCAAGAGAGCAAAGCCATTATATTTAGCACATCTCGAAAAATAACAGAATTATTATTGCTCTAGGATCTTTCATGAATATTATGGACCGTTAACCTCTTGTGAATGGAACAATTTGACTATTTTCTTGTAGACTTGATTACATTTGCGTGGAACCCTCTTTAAGATGCCGTATCCAAAAAAAGAATTATCGAAATCCTCACCACATTTAGTCCTCACCACAAATGAATCGATCACCGAGTTTGCAGACTCGGGGCCGAGTAATACTCCGCCCCGCGGGCGGGCGCCGCCCAAGCCGCCGGCCCGGTACGTCGCCGACGGGACTGGCGCTGCCGGCGCGCTGACGCGGCCGTCGACAAGTTAGAGAATTAATAAAAGACTGCACTTGCTCGATCCAGAAATTCTTTTCGCCTATTGTCAGCGACTACTCCTATCGCTGTACTCTCGTTAGTACAGGGAAGTGGAAGAATTAGGATGCCCTTGTATAAATCATTTAAATGAGAATAGATTCAAATTAGCTAAATCTTCATTAAATTATCTGTATTAACGATCTGCTTCAAAAAACGATTTCATATAATATAATGAAAAAAATAAAATAAAAATAGTGTAGAAAATTATCCCATCAGTCGAGTGAATCGATGTGTGAAACTTGCCAACATTTTGGATTTAGCCTTTGGAATTACAGACAGTAATTTGTTATTGTAAATGACTGTCTAATTTTGTGTCGTTAAATTATAATTAATAAAATAAAAATATAGTTTTATAGATGAGGGTGCGTTTCACAAATGTGTACTGTACTTTTTGATGGCGACTTCTAGTACTAAGTAAACCAACTCTTCGTTACTCATCTATTTCAAAGAGATTGGATTATAAATAGTTGCAATAATATACTTTAGATGGCTCCTTGCAAATATTTTTTGTATCTCATAAAAATATTAAATGAGTATTACGAGCAGTGCACTTTTATATTTTCCATTTGTTTTTAAAAGTCGTGATCAATGACGCATATAACTCATAAGGCCCTTAAAATCGGGCGCACCACCGACGTGGTCGCGGGGCCCGGGCCCGTCCCGATCCGGCGATATCGCCGGGCCCGTGCTCGACCCGGCCATATCACCAGTCACCGAAATAGAAACCATCGGAAGCGGCAGATTTACGACGCCGGCGCCGGCGCCGACCGCGCGTACATCGATATGCGACCGTGCCTACTAGGTATGGGCTATTAGTTTTATTCTCGGACACACTCGAAACACTTTTCTTCACAGATGCGTCCAAATTGACGGCGCTCCTGTCAAACATGTGGAGAAATACAAACGCAGGTCGAGTGCCGGGTCGGCTAGCCGACAGAAATTCTCGTACACACAATCGATATACCGCTATACAAATACTAAATGAAGACGGCGGCATGGCGCGTATTGCATTTCGATGCAAATCGAAATGCAAGTCCAGCGCATGAACATCCTCAAAGAAACCTTACATCTTTCGTCGTATCTACACTCGCAGCACAAAAATGTATGACCACTAAATATAACATAAACACGACATTAGAATATAACAAGATTAGCTATTCGTCAGAGGGATCCCTTCACCGCGCTCGCCGGCTCACTTTCCACGGAGGTCTCTACACGGACACGTACCACAGAATTATGTTTAACAAGCAAAACTCAAGCTAACCTTTTCAAAGCCCATCGACAAGCGTCAACTGACGACATCAAAAATAATGTATAGCCTTAAGAACACAATCGCCATTATTACGAACCCTTTACAAGACTGCGGTAACCCTTCCGAAGAGATCATAAGAATACAGGCAGAATAAGCTTGTCATTAAATACTGCAATACGTAAAGATGTAAGGTTAGCGAGCGAGAAATAATTTTTTTTTGACACGATTTTGTCAGAATGGTATGTATGTATGTTTGTTTGTTTGTATGTAACGGAATTTTTGAACGAGTTTTTCATCCCCTTCTAAACGTCTGATTAATTTGTAACTTTACACACTTATCACGACCGATGACAATGCAATAATTTTTATAGCTTGTCGCATTATCCTCACCAGGATATTCGGGATTAGCGATATATCTAATACCCAGTAGTGTCTTCGTGCCAAAGATCAAGGCGCGTAGTAAGATATGCGCATGCCATATTTTTATTTATGTTCAAGGAAACGGTAGTGTATTGCGCCAAGTACACGTATAAAAGAAATTTTTGGAAGAGAGAGTCCGATCAACAGCTATCATATCCAGTGGGGGACGGCAGGCGCGAATTACCATTACCCCGCATAAGTCAACGACTTTGATCAAAATATTGCGTGCTGTAGTTTTTCAACAAGTTATATCGAGTACATTCTCATTACAGCTAAACTCTACAAAACTTACTTATACGAAGAATTGACGTAATGATAATCCGGAGAGAGCCTGAGAACGGCGACAGAATCCAAAAAGGGCAGCGGGCGAGACTACCCGCCCCGTCGCAGGGAGGTAGTTACAAACTCAATAAACTATCGTTCAAAAATTTAAAAATCACGCACTGTTGGCAAATCGAACTTAAAGTAAAAATAATAATTATTTACAAAAAAAAAAAAACACGCTTTGTAGAGGACGGAACTAAAAATTAAAAAATAATTTTCAATAAATTTAAATGAACAATAAGAGTAATTAACAAAAAATGAACTTGATAGTAAAAAAGCGTGGGGTGCTTTTTAAATATTTACTATTTTGAAAGTAACTCTGCTTTTACCAATATCTATCAATAAAAAAATTATACAATTGACATCAAGCTCCCACGCTTTTTTACAATAAAATACATATTTTGCTAATCACTCTATTCTCAATTTTAATTTATTGAAAATCATTTCCTACTTTTCAGTTCGGTTATCTACAAAATCGTGTTTTTCATTTTTTTTTTACTATTATTTTTTGTAATTATTACGCTCTCACAAGCCCCCACCGTTCGCGGTGCTACGAGTGGTGGGGGCCGGTCGTGCACATCGACCCTCTTTCGAAATAACGCACTGAAATAGCATAGAACATATACAATACCATCGACCATTTAAGTAGGGCCTGGTACATTATCATATCGGACACTCGGAACAGAACTAGATATGGAAAAAATTGACGGTGACCGCCTCGGTGACGTAGCCAATAAACGGCACTGCACCTCTGAAATGGGCATTGTTCAGGCACGCGTGGTGCTTGCACGAATTTTAATTAACTGCGACATCTTATTCATATTGACTCAAGTTCAACGGAATCAATTATTGTTACTTGTCAGCATCAAATATGACGCGAAACATTGAGTTGACCACAAACGACTGTTTCTCGACTAAACCGATGAGATCCATTAATCGACTTGTAAGTTTTACTCTTCGCATTATCAGGGTTCCGTAATCAAAGACGAAAAATGGAATCTTTATAGTTCCATCCTTTTCACGTGTAAAATTAAGTTATGATTATTTCTGATCGTCGAGTTGCACCAAAAAAACAATTAAACTGCATGACATCGGGACGGATCCACTTTTGATTGACATGACAGAGCACAGGTACAAAAGTGGCCAACTCACATGCGAGAATAATTCCATTAGAGTACTCTACACGAATACAAAGGACGCGAGGTTTACAGCTGATCTACTCCGGCTGAACAAGTCGAACTGCTTTATCCGAGGAGTCGAACCCGGCCGTGGAGCGACGTCGTCGAAGGAAACGCAGTCTAAATTGGTGCGCGTGCGCGGGCCGGGCGCGGTGTAAGAACGTCTACATGACAATAATAAAATCTAAAACGACAAACAAAATAGATGTCGAGAAAAAACTATAAGCGTCCATGTTCGAATTCAAAATGTGATATTATTGTTTGAGTTTAACGACACGACATCGTGTACTTTGCAAAATTGGTAAAATTATCTCGTTGCTGTTACAAAAATATGCCTTTACATGCTGATTACAAGGGTATAGGTACATATTGCTGTTCGTATAGTTATTTACATTCAAATCCTTAACAATAGTATTCGGCTATGTCATTTGGATCCTCTAATTTGAAAAATCAAGTTTCATGACATGAAAACGTCGATGTATTGCCCTAAGAATATGAATCATTTCAACCGACGTGTTTTTGAATTGAAGATGCGGTCGCGTACCGACATTGTGTAGACTAGAACGCAGAGACAAAGTCGTCAGATATTCATTAATTACAACAATACGCATAGATTGCTTGCCTGTAATGCATCTGAAAAATCTATCACAAAAAATGGATCCATAGAAAAATCTGTATAAAATACATACATCAAATAAAATTACGATCTTGAATATAATTTTAAAATAGAATGCAAAGCATAACAAGAGATAAGTTAACGGTCAACACACATATCGCACGTTGGACTGCAGAGGCCGCGCGCTCGTGCGCCGGCGCCGCCCGCGACCACCATATGTAAAGGTTTTCCAAGAGTTAATGCTGTATTCGGTTACAAGTTATCGGTCTGAAAAAACCGGACTGCCGCATGCAACCCGCACATCGGCCACGCTCCCGGCGTCGACGGAGTCCGGCACGGGCGGGGCGCGGGGCGCGGGGCCGGCGGAACACCTTGAGACGCATCCGCTAAAAATATGTGACAGCTATGAGTTTTGAGGCAAATGACAGAGCCCGAATTTCCGGCTCGCTTCGTGCGAATATTTAGACGATGAGACTGAGGACACGACAAGAACGAAAAAAATATGGATTTAATATCGGTAAATTGAATTAATGGAAAGTTGCTGGTAAACTTGAAAACTTATACGATGATAGAAATGAAATATCGAAGCCGACCTACGCGAAGAAAATTTACGATCGGATTTAAACTGTCAACTTGCCAAAGAAAGGATCGATGCATTCGAAACGAATACCTACTGCTATTTAGTTCATGTACAATTGACACAACGTCCTCTATCTAAATACTCGTAGGACCGCACAATCGATCTGCACGAAAAAAAAAAATTTGGTTGCCTGTAAAGTCGGTATACGGGCGAAAGTTTTACGTGACAACGACTTTGAATGGTAAAATCATTTTAATGTGAATATTCATTCGTATAGTAGGAAGAAGGATGAAATAATAGTAACAATTTAAAACATTTATTTATACAAAGAATTATATTTAAAACATTAATTTATACAAAGAATCTCGCACTGAATTTCATATTAACAAAATTTTATTTTACCTTTACACATACATACGTATTTATATACAAATATATACAATAACTTGCAATACATTTGCAAGCTATGCACTTCTCTAGTGCTGAGCGCGCGGCAGACCGATCATAGTTGAGTGGGAGAGAGCAAGCAGATTCGGCGGGCCTCTCTCGTTCGGTGACTCATCGTTACGTTACCGAGCACACTTTTCATAAGTGACTCCCAGCCGCAACCTAATTTAAGACGTTGTCACGTCAAAAAGTCCTCCTTCGCACTCACAAAGCGCGCGGCTCTACGTCGTCGAACTGTTTTAACTGGGCGCAGGGGACGCGACGCGCGCGCGGCCGGCCCGGCGCGGCTGTGACTGAAAAGACCGACGCGGCCGCGCCCGCGCCCGCCGCCCGCCGCCCGCCGCGGCCAATAAAAGCCTGGAACTGCCGCCGCACTATTTATCCGTTTGCGCCGAATATAAAGTCGCTCGGCGCGGATCTGTTTGGATATTTTGTTTTACGGCTGCAATCCATCTCATCATCATAGATTCGACGTCCGGTCTCCGCATTCGACGTCCGGTCTCCGCGCTGAACGGTCGCGCTACAGCGCCCGGTAAGTGTGAGTTACGAGTTGCTAGTGTCCTTCAGTGTGTGTTCTGTGTTGCAGGTGTGCGACGCCGAGCCACATAGCGCCGTGTCACATCACCACCACCGTGCCGGGTAACCTAACGGTGTCAACAACCGGCACGAGGTGGTATCCGTGTTCTAGTTGACGCACGCTGCACCGCGATCCCCGCCTGCGGGTCGCGCCGAGTGTTGCGTGCGCGTCGTGTTCGCGCGCGTCGTCGCGTTTTGCGGCCTACCGCACCGCGCCCGCGTCCCCGCGCCCCCTTCTATTTCGTTTTACCACACGACCTGGCCCGCGTGCCGCGCGGTCGTCACCATCTGCGGTGCTGCGGGAGCGTTCGACATCGGCCGAACACTCTTGCGGCTACCGCAATGGATAAGGCGAAACTTCAAGCGTTCCTAACGGAGCCACCTCGACCTCCTGCGGAGTTCGAGGCATATTGCTCTTCCCCGGCCTCCCCTGACCCTCAGGTAGTGGTATTCGATCCAGAAATGGATCTCGAATACACGCTGCCGAGGGAGCCTAAAAAACGGTCAGCGAACGCTCGCCCGTCAGAGGGCACGTCTTCTGACTCTGAATCCGACCCCGGGTCAAGTGACTCTCCCGATCACTCGGGATTCACCACGGTCCGGCGCCGTAGAGCCGCTAAAGGTAAACCCAAAGCGGCAGGCCTCACGCAGACCTCTGATGGGTCTATGTGTTACCGGCTAACTCCCGCCCCAAGGAAGCCTAAAAAGGCTAATGTTGGGGAAGCAACACCTTCCGGCAAATCGACTAGCTCGATTTACGCCTCTCCGGTTAGCTGGAGGACTCCTTCCCAGCCTGCTGCAGCCTCACAAGAGGCGGTAGGCGATGGCGGAGTCAAAGCGGCAGCTCCCGCGGCCGCGAAAAACAGCAGAGGTGACGAGGCTGACGTCACCGCTCCCCCCAACCCCGCACCGCGTGGCCCGAAACCACCACCTATGTTCGTTCAGGACAAGGATCGGTGGACCGAGCTGCGCAGAAGGTGCGCTGATAAAGGAATTCACCTCGCAAGCGCGCAATTCCGTTCAGGGATTGAAGCTGCAGGCGAAAACCGTCGCAGATTTTAAAATCTGCAAAACTTGTTAGTTTGCTACAAGTTTAAGTTCCACACCTACTCCTTAAAGAGGAGCGGGGGTAGTCCTTAGGGAGTCCCTAAGGAAATACCAGTTGACGAGGTCAAGGAAGACCTCGTTGCCCAAAGCCTTCCGGTTCAGTCGGTGCGCCGAATACTGAACCGATTCCGAAAACCCTCGACTTAGTTTTGGTCTCCGGCACAGCCGAGGCCAACGACAAGGCGACTAAGGCCGCCTTCTTCAAAATAAGGAGCGTATGCCCTCTCCGGCGTCAAAGCGGAGCAGCCCCGCAAACGCGCCTTACCCGGGCAGTGTCACAACTGCCAGTCCTACGGGCATTCGTCCCGTTTTGCTTTCATTCAGCGCGTTGCGTTAAGCGCCTGGGCGACCACGGCACAGCGCAATGCACGCATAAGGACACAGACGGTCCACCCGCCTGTGTCCCAGTAAACAGAAGGGCCATACGGCCAACTACCTTGGATGCCCGCGTGCTCCAAAGAGACCCTCCACCCGAGAAGGCCGTGCCGAGACGCCTGCGCGCGCAGTCTCGGCGGCATTCAGTTATGCTCGAGCGGCGGCTGGACCGCGTAACGCCCCGGCCGCCGCAAAGAACTCTGCTACATCCGCTGACGATCTGAGTCAGCTGATGTCAATAATCACCGTTATTGACACCAGCGAGCTCATGATCCTCGCCAAAATTCCGTGTCGCCGCGAACCCGACGGAAAATTGTTATGTCTTGTTGAGCACGCCTCGCTCGTAGAGGCTATCAAAATAAGCTTTAATAACCCGATTTAATTAAAACTATCTCCCTCTCAACCCATACTGGGCCGGTATGCCTAGTCAATAATCAATAATTCTTTCCCACGCGACGCGATGTCCCCAAACTTTGTTTGTTGTTTCGCATCACCCGTCAACGCGTATTGACTCCGGGCCGGAAATATACGCGTTAAAGTAGAGTCACCCAAGAGTGCTTTTTAGTGGGTAAAATCCCACATAACCCGGTCTCTAGGTCGCGTGGGTATCTTTCGTCGTGAAGATTTTTACACTTCCTCAAACCAAAAAAAAAATCCATCTCATATTAGTCATGGCGAAACTCGAGCTCCCGGTCGCATCTGGCGACTACAATCTGCATGTATTAAATGCTCAGTTTGGGCTTGGACTAACGCCCGCTCCCGAACAGACGTATCGACACACCTTACAAAGCTCTAAGGTCCAGATACAACTAGTACATCTACCTGAACGTTTCTCAAAATGTGCGTTGGAAATCTCTGTAACTCGGAAGCAATAGCAATTAGTAAATTAAGAATAGGCAACGATACAATTTACAATATAAATAATTGCATTTCTGTGATTTTATTATACTCAATACATATTTGTTTTTAAAATAATATGAAAATTTTGTGAGAAGCGAATTAATGCATTTTTCGAGTTCACAGAATTAAAACAAAAGCAATAAAAAATTAAAGCCAATGTATAAATAGAACTTGGCACTTTTCCTACTTCGACGTCAAAAAATGTAATTATACATTTTTAACATATACGACGTTTTAAAACTATTATCTAACAATCTACGACAAAGATTTTTGAATTTGAATTATAAATAATGACATTGCGTTGTTCACTAACCTGCCGTTTTCCAACAACAAACCAAAATCTGTATCAAGATAATTAGCTGAATACTCTTTAATTTTCAAACACACTCTTGTAGATGTTTCAAGTACCCGATAGATTTATAACATTCGAAAAATGATCCATAAATGCATTCCATCGAGCCATACACATTCAACGTCAGACACGTTGAAGTGCGTCTCAAGCAACCGCTTAAGCCCTAGCTCTACATCTGGGCCGGCGTATCGCATACCGAGTGTAAAAACAGGAGTCTACGAATACCCACCTTTCGCTACGCAGTGCATCTTCACAGCTGGCTAAGCGGAACACGTCATACTTATAGCTATAGATATAACGTTAGCATTAACACGTCACGTGACTCTGTGGGTCACGAATCCTTTGAAATTACCCCCCCACCCAACCTGCCTAAAGAGATTTTCACTTCGAAAAATCAACTCGAGTGCTCACCACGAGCCCACAGTACGACAGCTACTTTGATTGAATTGTAGACCTAGGACAGACACGATTACCAGTAAACTTTACACTCGACTAGACACACGAGCACGCGTGAGTCACGTGCGTGCTGTTTCACTTTTATATCGTTTTGTTCTGGGAAATCAATGCGTTGTGGAATAATGCGCTTACGTTAAGGTGCTTTAGTATGGTAGGTGACGCGAAATTTTAATGCAAAGCTTTGTTATTCATTATGTTAAAAACTCTGCCATGGGAGTGTCGGACGCGCGCAATTAGGGTTCTATACCAATATTTACTTGATTTTGATTAATACTACATATATATAGTGACCTTATATAGGTATCATAATACTATATAATATAGTATTATAATGCTATATATAATAACCTTCGTAAGTAAATAGCAATTTTTATTTAAATTGTTTTTTTTTCACTAACTTTTGCATTATCGAATAAACCTACAATTTTTCAAGAAATAATAACATAATATCTTCTAAGTCTTTCACAGTCTAATCTAAAAAACCGGAAGGCACGCCACTCATTTCTGACGAACTTTGAGCTCTATCATTATAACAAATGTCCCCAAAATTATAAAAAACAGTGTGTTTGTACTCAATGTATGCGCGTGAGAAGTTATACTTCTTTGCCGTAATTAAAAATTGTTTTTAATTCCATATAAATATTAATTACAATGAAAGAATAAAAAGACTGGAGCGAGATAGTCAATACGGTTGATAAGTTTAATTTAATTTAAAAAAATAATATATATTTTTCTTACGCAAAGTGTAATATAAATTTAATCTTTTTATTTGATTATAACAATTATAAGAGACAAATTGGAATATGTTAACGTTATTTTGTTGTCATCTTTCATTTTGCATTCCGCTACTCAAAATCCAACGACCGTCGTCAATATTGAACTTAATAATTCACCTTCCTATATCTCAGCGGCGCGAATGAATTTGGAAAAGTCTAGTTTATGGATAAAAATAGTCCCACAGGGGAAGTGGGGGAGGCTAGGAAATCTATTTGGCAGTGAAGGGGGTGGGGGTATACCCCCTCGGGGATGTATTGTCACCTACTCGGTGACAGGAAACTTAATAAACGGGAAATAGAAAATAAGGAAGGATGCAATGCTGAGGGGTCGTAAGGACACAGGAAATATATTTATAGATAAACAAGGAGTAAAGTAAAAACCTACTCCTCAACAGAGATAAGTCACTTAATTGGTGACCTAGGCAAAATAAATATATATATATATATATATATATATGGAAATAAATATAAAATAGGCGTATAATACTAAAGGTACTGTTCTAATAATTATAAAGGCATGAGGGAGAGAGGGGCTAGTATTTTTAAGACACTTAATGGTAACCAAAGGATAAATTTTGATAAAGAGCGGGAAGTAATCCTAATCGACAGACAACGAGGCACTTACAAATTGTTATTAATTTCTTACAATTATAAACGCCACCTAGTGGCAAACCTAAGCGCTAAACCTTGTGAGATCACATGTAGGTAGAGTTTTCGTGTCAACCCGATAAAAATTCAGCCTCATAATTTTTTCGAGACTCCCCAAAAGAAGTATAACTTCAAAAATTTAAAATAACTAGAGATAGTGATTTCAAATGATGCCTCACGTGAGACGTAAATTGAAATATTTTACTTTTTGGACCAAACTGACTTTTAATCAAAACTTTTTTCTGTAAGCGGCTGCTGTATGTACACACATAGTCGATAGTAAACATTGCCAACATTTCATAATTTTCGACAGAAACGCCTGGGACAAACGAATAATAGAATGATCTTATAAAGATTCCGGTTTTTATTTTCTGGTATAGAACCCTAAAAATATTATTGAACTATTTTATTGTTTAATACGATAAAAATGTATGCATAATAAATTTCACTGCATACATCAAATGAGTAATACCTGATAGTAAAGAAAAAGTTTAAACATTGTGACACATACAAAAAAAACCAAACAAACAAAATTAAATTTCGCGCCACCTAGCGATCTATAATGTGTATCCTGATAGTAAGAGGCATTAAACTAACTTGTGCGCTTGGTCGGCGGTGAGGCGGTTGGGATCGGACGCGTTCCGCTGCTTGCCGCGTCGCACGTGCGCGGCGCTGCCGCCGCGTTCGCGACAACTCTCGGCGCGATTCACACCGCGCCCGCCCCCCGCCGATAGATGGCGCCAACTGCCACGAAAATTATATCAATTCACATAGCATTATAAAAATCTGTATTGAGTAGTTTATTTAAATTGTTATAATATGATGTTCATTACAGAGTGCTAAACATCGCTAAGTTTATGAACAGCGGAATCTAAATTTCGAAATCTGATAGAGATGGCCAGGAAATATGTAGCAATTATCAAACAGCCACGGGGCGCGATGTTTGCGAACATAGCGCCATGTGTTTGTTACGTCTTGTGTTTTAGCGCCCGGTGAGGCTTCGAGAGCCCTAGAATTAGTAGTCCAAATCATAGTCACCCCCAAACGGAGCGTTTTAAGGAGGTGAAGATCCCACTTTCTTTCGAGAAGATTCTCATCTTTTTGAATAGAAAAAAAAATACCACGTAACGTCGACCACTAACGCCACAAATTGCGATTCGCTAAATATCTAAATGGAATTCGAGCGTCGTGCTATTTTGATTTAGGTGCTTAGTGAATAAAGGACAAGTTTTTCCTTTTAAATTATTCACAAACCTAAGAAAGTGACAAACAATAATAAATAATAGCGCACGACTCAAGCGCTAAATATGAAATTAAAAAAAAATCATTGCGGAATGTAAACCTTTTAGTTATTTTACATGCTCTGTATTTAGGTGTTCCTTCACCTTTTTTTAATTACAGGTAATATGAATTTATTGTACAAAAAGAAACATGTAAAAACCCTTAATCATTATCTATTTTTATTCGAATTTTGAAGTATATAAAAATAACTAAAACTGTACAGTACGGTATTATTATTTAGTTTTAAGCAGCTTAAATAAAGCTCGTTGTAATTTCGTTGCGGTTGGGCAACTTCCCCGTACACAATCCGCAAGACGAAGCGAGAAGTTTCATTTCGAAAATCGAAATTACATTATTTTATCATAACGTTTTCTATCAAAAATTGCCACTCCTAGGAACCATCAACGAATGACCTAGGTCGACAAACGTTCAAGAACTCAAAGTTCTTCTACTCTGCGATCGCCGATGCTTCTGAGCGAACTTTACGGTAGCTAAGAATTTATTACCAAATTTTTTCAGATATATATATATATATAACCGTTAAATCTATAACATGGAAAGAAATCCATGTTTCCACCTAAGTATTAAATAATTAGGATATGCTAATTTATTCGACACGAGTTTGAAAAATGTACAAATTCTCATCGCCGAGTCACCGCCCACCGACCGCCGGCGACCTTATGACTGCACACTGGCCATAAATCACAGAGACACGCGACCGCCGCTAAAGATGAAGTCGTTGGCAGCGCTCGAGCGCTCGTCGCCAACAACAGACAGAACGACCCCGCGCCAAAGCGTGTCCTCGCACGCGCCGGTCGCGCCGCGCGCGTCCGTGGCAGAACTATACATGCGGTCCGACCACGGGCCCCGATTTGTACGAAACAGTATCAAAATAAAACATGTACATATGTAGTTTTCTATGAATCAAAGAATTTTTAGAATCATGTACCGATTTGGTTCAATCGTACAAATACGAGGGCGAAGTCAGGCTCGCATGATAGTTGATATAAAAAACAATATGCGCCTGCAAGCCAATTATGTTTCTTAACAATCGATATCGATGTGTAGTCGATATAGAAGTCATATGGTTGATGATTGGCATTACCGTTTCACAGAAAGCGATATCGACTCGACATCTGTCTCACATTGACATCGCTCTCTTTGGTGTTACCATAATACAGCTGGTGTTACCATAATATAGCTGGTGTTACCATAATATAGCTGGTGTTACCATATTTTGAGCTATCTTAGCAATTCTTTCATTTCTTGTAAATGAATTTGTCGACCGAGAATCATATAGAGACCATAGCGAGCTATTCTGACTTTAATTTTAAGCAAAAATAAAAAACAAAACACTCAGGACAACTAAAACAAAGTAGCAAAAGCACTTATTTGATCACGCGTCAAAATCGAGTCGAGGTCGTGTATCGCTTATTCGTTCAAATGTCAAAAAAGTATCCTTAATACGACAAATGCTGCATCGCGCGACACAGATCCGATATCACTTTGACATCGCGTTTTCCATGTCCGTAATACGAAAAACGTTTGAACCAACTCACATCCATATCGATATCGCTTGTTAAGAAACATAATTGGCCCACTGTTCGAATGTAAACTGTCAAAATTTCGAAACAATTAAGGACTACGTTTCGAGTTTTGCAACAACAAATATACATGACTTGTATTTTGATTTATTTTTTTTTACATATCTTTTTACGTTTTAGACAATTTCTAACCGAAGGGAAAAAAAAATTTTATGCGCCCTTTCAGCATAAATCCCTACTAACCTTAAGCTATACGCCCTTTTACTTTTAGGCACGCGATGTATAGAAGACAATAGTCAAATAGTTTATTTAGTTTTGATAATCTTATTACGTAGACCGGAGAACACACCGGCGCGTAGTAAATGTTGTGCTTTTACAGACGGCAACTCTTCAAGAGGAAGATAAGAAACTCTTTAAGAGGTCATTAGACTACCACAAGGGAATTGACGTAGATCGACGAACAAGCACTCGTTTTCACGTTATAAAGTTTTCCTCGAATGCTTCTAGAATACAGAGATTTTTGGGATGCACCGAACATGCTTCCGGTGACCAGAGACAGCGCGAGGGTAGTCACCTGGCGTCCTTGTCGGCGTCCCCGGCGGCGGGCGCGTCGGCGTCGGCGTCGCCCGCCGGCTCCTCCGACGAGCCCTCCCTCCGCGATTCACCTGTAAAAAGTATACCGCACATGTTAGTCGCGGGCCACGTAGTCTTACAATAAAAAAATCACATCTCATTCATCGGACGTAAAACATAAAATGCATGTGTTTAATATTTTTTTCCTCGTTATTCTTAACCATATCAATACCGGGATTATGCACTAAATTAATGTCTTGTTGTCGTTTTATGACTCTCTCGCGGCACAACCTCCGGACGCCCGGACGGTGTCGCCGCGGCGTCGACCGTCGGTGCGGTCGAAAGCGACGTTCGTAGACAGAGAGCGCCTCCATCTCCACGCTCGAGCGTCGCATCAAACGAGCTGCGTTCGTGAGGTGCGTTACGCCAGTACGGGAGTGCGCGCTATCGCCGTGCCGTGTTTGCGTCGACAGATAGCGCGATGAATGGACATTAATACACCGTTTCATTTCTAATTTGGCCCGCCGTACCCCCTAAGTACGCTCTAATGCAGCACGCATAAGTGCATTCCTCTATAATCGTGGATGTCGATAGATGGCTAATATCAATTATTTACATTGCTTTTTTTATTACATAACTCGTACGAAAGTGTTATTCTACATACAAATGGTTTGCGTATCTATCTGTTATCAAATATAATACTAGTAAATCCAATATAACATAGTTCATTTCTCAATAGAAAAAATGTCCACAACAGCGTTTCTAAAGCCGAGAGGACTGTTCACAAATATAACTAAGTATTCCTATTAATTCTTTAACTGAACTTTAACACTTGAGATAGAATGATAATAAATTATTTTTACAGATAATATTAATTAACAACAATCGAACAACGAATTTTGTAATCGAGGATTACACATAAGAGACCTACGAAACATTAGCATTAACCTTCTGTAATATCTTACAGCATACAACGTACCTGACCAAACCGAAGTAGGTGTCCCGAGTGGCAATTAAGGAGTCGGCAAATCGCGTCTTTAAAAAGACATGTTTGTAGGTATTAACGAAAAGACAACTGCATTCGACCTACTACAGCACATCTGCAAACAAGAATATCAAGAAACCTACCTAATACTTATATAGCTTTGACGACATACTGCATAATATCGACACGTGTGCAAGCTGAGACCGAAGTTTCAGAAAAACCAAAAATAATTCAAATGTACTTGCGCGCAAAAATGAATTTGCCCTTGCGCTATTCCCTATCGCCGTTTTATGAACTTTCATGAAGGACAAATACATTTTTCTGTATAAAGCTTGACGCGTAAAGCTCTCATCAAATACAAATAATAAAATTCGTTGATAACTCGGTACTTGAGGGATATTTACAACGGACTAGCTTTTTGGTCGTACGCGCTGCTTTCAATGTGAGGACATATTGTATCTCAAGAAAACACTCAAGTCATAAACGTAAAGCCTTAGCTTTGCCAGATCGTCCACGCACTATTTGTCGCGACTTTAGTTTTGTGTTTCAGTGCAACTCGCCGTTAACGTCGCATATGAGGAAAAGTTATTGGCGAAAAGGTAATAAAGTTTGCGAATTTATTTCAGGACTTCTTACTCATCTGATCATAAAAATCCCACTCCATACATTTATGTGAGTTTTTAAAATTCATTAATCTCAAACGTCAGAAGGACGGTAGCCGCTGTCAAGTTTTTGCCCCGGCCCCTGGGGCAGGATGAACTATCCAGGATTGTCTAAATCGTGGCTCGGAACTGTACAGGACATCGCCATGCTCAACATGAGTACCACCCGTACGCTCAAAGCAGCAGCTGAAGAGGCGTCTCACCAACTCCATGAGCAATTTAGCACTCCAAAGTTGTCGTGCCGTTTTGCCGTCCAAAAATCGCAAGTAATGACGGCCAATATTAACAAAGACGAATCTGAATGATATTAAGACACGATCCAAAAACACATGGCACTATAAAAATATAATTATAAAATACGTGGCAAATAGAACGATGAGTTCTTTGAAGTCGTTCTTAATTGAATTTGTAAGATAATAATTAATAATTTGTAAACGTACATTTTTCCTTTCCGTAAATATCACGATTAAGTAATGATGTATTTCAGAAATTAACTAGATTTAGAACCAGAAACATAAAACAATAGGGCAACTCGCTCCAAGTCCTCCCCGACTCGTAAAAAGGGCGACCGACTAGCGCAATGTTGGACGTGTCCTCAGTCGACACGTGACAATTGAGCTGTCACGTGTGTGTCCCGTGACTCAATTAAGTACTAATCAATTCAAACTAGAAATATCGTTGGATATCGATAATTATCACAGCTTCGATACTGGAATAGGACACCGCGGGACCGATTCTGCCGAAGCGCCGTCGACAACATCAAAACCCACACAAACAAACTAGTACACAGCTTAGCCAACGCGAGAACTT
Source organism: Eumeta japonica (assembly GCA_005406025.1). Taxonomy (NCBI): domain Eukaryota; kingdom Metazoa; phylum Arthropoda; class Insecta; order Lepidoptera; family Psychidae; genus Eumeta; species Eumeta japonica. Next base: position 47,852 of record BGZK01001898.1, read on the forward strand.
ACGTCACAACCATGAAACTGGAAGGGAATGCCGTTTCACGAATACGTCTCATTTCAGCGGTATTCGAACTATCTCTTCTTTACAGAACTTTTCAGGTCGACATAAACACGAGCTATCTGATGTACCGATGAGTAGTCTAATTGTGGTTTCAGAGGCCGGATGACGTGTACTCTGTGAGGAGGTCCTCGAGTGCCCGAGGCCGCGACCTCGGGAGCTATGTATGCCTTCTGACCGGGCGAGCCGGCCGGCACACCACAGACGGTTCATTGACCACGTACTATACTAAATTTATTAGATCTTTAAGAAACTATTATTAAATTACTATAAAAATGTCAAATCTTATTGATTGACAAAGAAATCTAATCCTATTGATTATCCTACTCGATTAAATTTTTTTTATGCACGAAAACACGAGAATTTCGAAGGGGAACGTTTGTAGCAAATACAGGTAAATTAATCTCATCGACAAAAGGCACGTACAAGGAAGTCTAGATACGCATTGACCTTGGACACGATATGGTATATTTAGCAATAAACGGGTACAGGAAAACTGAATTGCAATAAAGATCATATCGTAGAGGCGACGCGAGCGGCCGCGTAATTCAAAGCTATTAAATAAGAAACATTTATGCGCATATGTATTGTTTACAAGGTTAATATTATTAAACTTGAATTATATTATTTATTTATATCATTGCAATCGCGTTTTCGATAACGACTGCATTTTGCATAAAGATTTCAATAGAGGAATGAAAGCGAAAAATCCATTCAACCAGGTTTTATCTATGCGAAAGAAGTTCTCCTTGAAATGAAAAATTTACGTATCAACATTTTAGTTTGAAATGTAAACTTTTAATTTGCTATTTATTCACCCTTGCATTAATATTTTTTCCTTTTTCTTGTGACTTTTCCCGAACTAGGTATACGTGTCCGCTGATAGGCAAATAACGGTATCTGTATTTCTACATATTATTTGAAAAAATTTTCGAGGAACAAACGTGCATCGTCAGAAAGTAGATGGTAGCGTAGCCCACGGTCACACTCGCAACCCCATAGGTCACCAGTGTGTTTTCGGGTATTTTGCGTAGGAATAGGGTGTCCGATGGATGGAGAAGTGGGTTGTGATGGAAAGGGGACGGAGATGATGAAGGGGAAGGGGGCCACAGGAACTCTCACACACTAAACGCATATACAACAATTCCCATGTCAAACTAATTCATTTATTTCGTAAGAGTTAAGACGTAAGATAAATAAAAATTAAAAAGAATGAGTTACAGAGCTATCCGACACGACGCCATCGGAACGAAAAATAATTGCATTTGTTTAAACTAAGTAGAGCACACTAAAGTTTTACAATTTCCAACACTTCATTCCTCAAAGTAAAATTAAACTATTGTATTTTGTAGAACGTTTAAATAATTTTTATGCTTGCCATACGACATGCAGTCGTGTGACGCCAACTACGTCGCCGCACACGGACAACGATCGCCGACCCAACAACGCCGCCGCGTTGAGAAAACCCATCCCGGACTTGGCAACGTTAGCGTTGAAATCGGTACGTGCAGTCGGAAGCCGGGCGCGACATGCTGCTCGTTCCTCGCCCGTCGTCGCGTTCATTTTCAGCAACATTAAATTTTCGAAATAAACTAAATAATCAATTTCGGGGTCGCTCACGTCTCGCAAAAAATGTACTCAAAATAACGCCCTTACGCCGTACATGGAGGTGTGATTTGGATACACTTTCGGCGTCATATTTATATCTGCATGAAAATGGATGTTTTTCTGTCCAAATTTCATGAACTTGACGCTGCTTCACCAACGGCCTTGCAAGTTGATACAGGTATGTTTTCATAGAGAAGGTTTTTATGGAATCTATTTTAGCATTTGTCTCAGACTTCGTTCGCGTTTTATACAATCGAATCTAACTACTACAGCCATTCTAAAAATTATTTCCCTTATACAAAGGCACATTATCCCAGAGTAACATAGCCTATAACTTATTACGATACTAGCATTGAACCGAGTTCATACAAATCGAAATCGTGATCGGTAGTCGCATAGAAACTATATAAACATAGAATGGAGAGCCGGCACAAGATCGAAATTAAGAACTGTACCGAGGTCGAAACCGAATATGCGACCAGGAGTAGGACCGGGAGTCTGATCGAGATGTAGATCAGACGAAGTACCGGGATCAGGATTGAAGCATATCCTACCACTCCACGCGGGCGCAGCCGCGCACGTAAAGCTAGGGTACGTCTGATACAATAACACGATGTGGATTTAAATCTGGAATTATAGAAGCCGGAAAAGAAGCGGTGGGAACGCGCAGCGGTGGGTACGCGCAGCCTCGGCGTGCGCTAAAACAAAAAGTACACGCGAAACAAACGTCATCGTGATTCATAAGCAAAAATAGGCTTTTTATGTTTGGCCGAACTGTTGTAACGTGGCCGCGAAATATCGGCGCGCCGGCGACAAACGCTCGCACATACGCGTATTTAGTGAGCACAAACTTAATACCACACCGACAGGTGTGAATAATGAGACCGATAAATCACGACACGGACCGAACTTAGTCGGAATTATGTTCACTTCACTCTGCATTTTTTGTTAAGAAATTTAATGTTACTGAAGCAGCTTTTTAAACGGGAGGTTTTGATGTACGCTACCGGCGCTCACCGCCCACTCGGCTTGGCGTTACGGGTGACGAAATAATAAAAACAAAAGGGAACACCGAACAAGTGTTAATAGGATTCACACCCTGAGGATTCCGTACAAAATTATATTTGTAGATATTTCATCCATTAAGAGTCTCAACCTTGTTCTATCTTTGACCCAGATACTGGAGAGATATTGGTCCCGGGGAATCCAACAATTTCTTTTCAAAATATTTTCAATTTTTTTAAAAACTATATGAATTTGAAATCTTAAATTTTCATTATAGGGAGCTTGAAAAAAATATGTTCTCTCGTACATCGATATACATCATGATCGATACTGCAATTGCAAATGTAAATTTCTTGTAATAAGACATGAAAAAAAACCAATTTTTCATGGATTTTTTTTATATCATTTTCAATGGGCGAACGAATAATTGAGCCACTAGAGATTAGGGGGTCACTGTTGCCTATGGTTACTCGTAACCTCTGAGGAGTCATTAGTACGTTGTAGGCCCCTTCGGAACGAATAAGGTATCTGATGGCTAGGTATAGGAATAAGGTATCTGACTAATGAAAGAGGGAGCGGGCTGATAGAGGGGAGGACACCGGAACTCTCACTCACTGACCGAAATAACTGCTACTTCACATTTGTATTCTGTGAGATTCTGGTGTTTAACCTGACGAGCCGGCTCATTTTCGGCCGCAATCGAGTTGGCCACGGCGTGGCTGTACTACATTTATTTCAATTTAGTACGAACGTATACAAAAATAGATGTATTTAAAAACAAATAGTCTAAACCATCTATAAATGATTCGAAGTCGAATGGTCAAAGTTATAAACCGATACTCTGTATAGTTTTTAACTCGTGCTCAGATAAACATTTATCGATTTTTTAGACAAATAAAAAAGTAGTATACGTGTTTACAATCGCAAAAAGGAAGTTGAAATAGTCCCCATGCTAATCTTCTCTGTATCGTTCCAATTTTAGTATATGTACTGCCGAAGCAAGTACGACATTCAAAAGTAGCGGCTATGATTTATTAACTACTAGCGGGCGAGTCCCTAACGAGGAGTGAAACTGCGTCCGGACCCAAAACCCGGACAGCCGCGGTCGGCGCGCGCGCCGGTCACGCGCCCACGGCGCGCGCACGTCCGCAGTTCAACAGCCAGCCGATGGGCACACGCACGTAGTCGGCGAACGCCGTCTAATACATAATATTTTAGTAGAAGTTACGTCTACTAAAAATCTTATATCTATCTAATAACAAGTAATAATAAAGTATAAAAATGTAACACATATGACAAAGTCCACGACCGCATAAAACTTTTTGTACAGTTTCCTACCATAACCCAGTGGTTGGCGGAAAGCGAGATCTTTACTAATTTTAACGCATTTTTTGATTTTATCATTTGAAATTATTAAAATTGAGTTTGGTAACGTTCGGTTATACTTGCTGTCCATTAATTTTTCATTTACGTAATTATTTCTTTAATTTGCATAACAGTAACAATTTTTAACTTTTACGATAATAATGACTTCCGCGTTTGCACGAGCGATCTTCCTCGATTCTCAAAAAAAAAATAATCCTAGATGTTCAACTTTCATTGTGAGTCTTACGGAGTAATCAAACAGACAAGGACACCGAAATCCTTCATTGCTCTAAATTGATAGTATTTACAGTTGCAAATAAAAATAAGCCTATTTTCTGTGAATAGATATATTTAGTCGTCTTCTCTCCAGATGTATAAATTAAATCGTAAAGTAATATTGAAATCCAAAAAACCTTTTAAGGTCTCATTCCTTCTTCGTAATCAGCGCTTTGTGACGCTATTCTAAAGCAGGTTCACTTCGTAAGTTGGTTTTTTAGAGTTGTCTTTATCGTTCTCGAGGCCTTCTGTTCACACAGCTCGTAAACTTCAAGTAGGGCGGAGGCAAGGCCTGGTACTTGTAAGTTGTACAAAAGTCAATTTGCTCGTCGTTATTGTGCGGAAACACGCAGCACGTAAACACGTAAATGGCTTTACGTCGTAGGATGACCACGCGTTATGGAGTTCATGTTGATTGGCATTCATTGTATATTATTCGTCATTATATGAATGCAGATTAATACCGAAATCGCTTTAAAAATACAACAGCAAGCCTTAAGGGCTTTTAAGCACTTCATTTTTCATTGAACTTTGTAATACGCTTTGCAAGAGACTAGTGAGGCGGGACACCACTGCACATTAGATGCCTTATGCACTGTTCGCCACTAAATTGTTTGAAAAGAAAATTATCTGCAAAGAGTCCTTGCGTAATACACTTTTAATTGCATTCCAGAAAAAGAAGTAACGTACAGTCTGTTTACGAGTCCGTGTGCATCATCGGACTCGTAAACAGACTGTACGAGAGAAGCTCAACGCAAAGTTGTCCGCGCGCGTAGTGCCCATGCCCCGACCCACGTGCATCTATCGAATTTTATATATTCGAAGTCTAAAATAACGATTGAAAGACAATATAGTTACATAATTGGCGACGTTTAGAGATTCCTAGTTTGCGCAATCTCATAAACACAACGAAGAAAATTAAAATTCATTACATAGTAATTCACATTTAATTAATGTAAATTAGAGCGAAGATAATGATGACGAATCTGTGATCCGACCTGTTCTCGAGAAAATAAATCTTTTGCTTCTTTACTTGGACTACATTAAAATTGTCGTTTTCAATGTGTATTATGTTAATTTACAATCATCCACTTCTGTTAGATTTCTGAATCTGCTAGAAAAAACTAAAGAGCTGACGTTTTTCTTTCAAATGCCGCAAATTCAGTAACTGTAAGTTGTAAGATAAATCGCGAATGGGGTCTTCAAAATACGACAAACGAAGAATATCGAAATGGTATTGGAACAGCAGAGTGCACACAATAACATGAAAACAACAGCATCGACTAAATGAACACCTCCAAACACAACATCATTGTTTTGATACCGATCAGATTTAAAGTCAGTTAATTTGTGATTTTTCTTCAGGACATTGCAATATGGATATATTATTGTTCTAAAAATGGTACAAACGAAGTTATTTCACAATAAAGATATTTTTATTTCGTGATAAATACCAGCATAAATATTTGATATATAGTAAAAAGGAAAAATACAAACGCTTTTCATTTGTCAATATGAAATAAAAACAATTAAAAATTGTAGAACAAAAAAATGAAATTGTGTCAATTTTTACGTATTAAAAAAATATCAAATTAAATAAAAGTTGGTATTACTTATGAGCGATATCGGGAAAAACCATACAATATTTTAAATTAAAAGGAAACCTTTTTCCTCCTCGAGGGCATACTCGGCCGATTCGAAAGACAATTCAATCGGAAACTCCATCCCATCTAAAACTTAAAACTGAAACTACCCGAGAAATGGAGAGCTCACGTCATCGATATTATCGTAATTCTTTGTTCATTGTAATGAACGTTTTTAGATTCCGTGTACGGAATCTACAAACTTTGAATTGATATAGCAGCATTTGAAACAATACTAACTAGCCTGGGTGGATTTGGGGACGGCCCTGACTGACAAACAGAAAACCAAGACAATAGGTTCATGAAAGATTCTAGATCTGGAGATCTAGAGACATAAATCTATACTATAGATCTATACGATAGATTAGAAACAAGCATCTAAATGTATACATCTGTCTATAGTCTATATAGACGTAATTCAATTTCAAATTTAATCAGAAATTCTAAACGAAATATGTAAAAAACAATAATAATATTATATTACCCTACACAAATTTAGAACATTTTTTCTAACTTCAATAAATCCTGTTGAAATTCAATTTGAAAATTGGATCTTTTTACAATCTCCTACGTACACTTGTAGTCTGGCAGAACGATGCTGATATAAATAAATAAATCAATTTCAAGAATGTTCGCTTTAACATTTAGGAATTATCTATAGGAAGGGATGTTAACAGAAATATTAACATCCCTCGTGGGATCGAAAAAACAAACAACTCGCAGGACAAAAAAAAAGATCGTCTTCTAATATAAAGAAGGTGACGAACATCGGAATGGCGTACAGGATGAACACGTCATGGCGGCGGCAGGCGGAATCGGGTCGACGACCAATCGAGGCGAGGGCCGGACGACGAACGCGTGCGCCGGCGCAGCGCGAAATCGAACGCTAAACGGCGCTTATGAGCGGATAACCATCGGACGTTTAACCGCTGCAAACGGGCTCATTTATCAATTAAAGCAACATTATCAACTCGCAACCACACGCTTAACATAAAATCAACACTACAGACTCGACGGTTACCCCACAAACATATTTTCTTAGCACGCTTTATAAGGCGATATAATATCTAAAAAACTATTACAATATCATTGATAAGAAAATTAATGGATTGAAAAGAAATCGAGACACAAACGTCTCTCTACAGAAAGATAAACCGATCCCAACTCGTCATAGCATCGGCCAAAGGCGATTAGTGAAAATCGTCAGTGATTCGTGTCACGTCCCTCGGTGTTTACGCAGAGGCAATTCAAATACGCAAACATATCAAAGCTGAGTAGGTCTGCCCTCACAAGGCGACGTTCTACGTCTAGACTAGGTCGTCGTATAGAACATCAAAAATAAACAACCAAGAATATTAACCAGTTTGACCAAGAACTCCCATGATATGGTGTTGTTTACAGCCGTATAAAATATACTTCGAGTACGACAATTGCATGAATCCAATATGGTGGATAAAGAGATAACATACAAATTGTGACATCGGTAAAAATTGTAGACAAACAGGTCGATGGAAAAACATGATCATAAAGTCGCAATCGGCATTTATTCAATCGTCAATATATGTCAAAGTAGTTTTGATCTTATAAACTGTGGTGAACTCTTGTTGAATTATAATTAAAAATGTTTTTGTACAAGGAAAGTACTAAAGAAACAAGAATTTGAGTATTTTTTCTATAATCCTACTTTGTGGTAGTTTGTAAAAAGTTAAACAACAACTTAGCCCAAAGAGAAACGGGTCCTTTGTAATCTGCTTTACTCATAAAAACATATTGCAGGTATTACCAATTCCTTAAAATCCTTAAATACCACTCTCAGCCGGGCGTCATATTATCTGTTGACCGTCCGCATTATTTTCAAAGTTCTCAGCATGTTAATGTACACAAAGATATACCAAAGACCTATTAATGAAACCGGGTCGAAACAATGAAATAAATACCAAGATACTAGACAGGTACTAGCTCTGCTCATAATCGAAACCTCGTCATACTTCATCTTTCTAAGAATGCGTGAAAATAGATGCGTTGAGCCGTTATCGGCGAGCTGCGAACTAGAAAGGACCGCTCGTGCTAATTTTAGAATTGTCCGAGAATCGACACCAAGACCGAAGACATCCACAGAGTCACCGGCGCACGCGTCGTCGTCGTTTGATATCCGACCGCCGGCGGCGGCCGCCAGCTCCGCTCGGCCGCGCTAAACATATAAGCTTTTATGCCGAACTTTCTTCGAAACAGCGAAAATAGTATTTATTTCGCAATCGATTCAAAAGCTATTTTAATTAGAAAATAATAGCCCTTCGCCTCCTTAAACTCACCTCTGTAACTGCTGAAAAGCCAAGAGTTCTGCTTGCTCGCTTGTGCTATTTTCTTTTTGGGAATCGGAGTTGCGTCCACCAAACTCGCTTGTCTGCTTCTCCCGTTAACCGGTGTTTTTGAATTCTTTTTTTTTCCTTTCCTTAAAGTACCACTGTGTGATTTTCTTAGTGTGTTGACTCTGACCGTTTGTGATTTACCTCTAACTTTACTTTTACTTCTAGAAGTTTGCCTACTGAGTCTTCTCCTGTATTCGCCGTTGGCGATAACAGTCCTCGGCGTCGCCGGGGGTTCCTCTTCAGAATCGGTATCATCAGCTATACGTTTTCTTTCACAGAGACACGTGTGCCTAGTTTCTTCTTCTAAAAAGAATTTAGTGCAGCTTATTAGTTCCTCACTATTGACTACTTTGTCCACTACTTCTGCTACAACTTCAACCGCTTTCACGGTCACGATCGGAGTTTTTTTTCGTCGCAGAAAATTGAGAGCGCTGACCGACGAGCTTTTGCCGGACTTTCTAGAATTTGTCATCTCATTGTTTTTTTTATTTTTATCTTCCTTCTTGCTGTTCTTCCGCAACTGGTCCAACTTCAAGTTCGAACCGTGAACAGAGTCCCTGTCGTCTTCACTCCAAAGGCTCTCCCTTGATTTTTTCTTTTCGGAATGTTTGTCGGGTTCTTTCTTGTTCTCAAACCAGTCGTCGCCGAGACTCTTAACGATCTCCAGAGGATTGGACAAAGACATCGTCTTCCTGTGCCCCCTTTTGTTCTTGACGAGGTCGTTCTCCTCGTCCGTGACGGCGATCTTGAGCGACTCCTTACTCAGGGTGGGCGTGGCCGAGCCGAGCCCCGGCAACGCGTCGTCGCTGGCCGACACCGCGTCGCTGTGGCCGTCCGCGGACTCGTACAGCGACTCGTCGCTCTCGTCCCTTCGCTCTGTCAACGTCGAGCGCGGTTATTACCCCGTAGCGCACATTTCATCGGAGAATTTCCTTGCCAACCGACAGTTCAAACTTGAAGATTCACTATCGAATATTACATATCGAAATTAGTAGACGGCAAATAGTGGAAGCTTTAAGCCGGCGCTCGGCGCGCGCTGAGTCACACGTAATTGAGTTGGAGAGCGTAGCGCTTCACAAAAAATTCAAATCGCCCGATTATAACACAATGCGAACAATGAGCCGTTACGCTAACCGGCAGACACTCCCACACGTTCGCCGTCTGACTTATAACTTTAATGTTGAGAATAATAACTTCATAATTAATATAAAATTAGAGATTTTCTTAGTGTCCAACTCGACTGCTTATTGTTTAACAAAATACATATTTCAATAGTGCCAACAATATAAAAATGTGTTTCATATGGTTTACCAAATAACTAGTAAATTTAATTCAACACGTCTTTGAAAAATCAACAATACGTATTGGAATTAATTGTTCCATTGTATGTAAAACCTTAGCCAATTTTGCACCGTATTATAATATATAAGTATATTATAAATTGCACCGTAAATACCTACGTTTCTTTTAAAGAAACGAAAACGCCATCTATGTCAAAAAGGATTACGTATATGAATTTCAAAGTGGTTACAAAGATAAGCTTATATTTTTTTTCAGATTTATGTTGACGATATCTGATTAAATATTTAATAAACAATTTCTAACTCATTTTTAAAAACAACATCTTTGGAAACAAGAGGAAAAAAAATTCAAATTCTTTCTCGTTTTTCTCAATAGTGCTAATTGTATTTAAAAACGAAAATAAACCACGTTTAGGCATCGTTATATCGATACGTCCCTGCGCCTAAGACTGATCATATATCACGAATGAAGAAACGCCAAGTTTCTGCTGCGCTGGAGTGCCTACCAATATGGCGTGACGTAGTTACCGTTACCGTTTCAAGACCTACAAAGCGCATCATAACTGCACACTGGCACTACGGTAATGAGCCCGGGGCGGAGGCTGCAAGCGATCGCTTGAAAACGCAATGCCAATCGCACGAGACCGTGCTGTGTTTTGAGATGAGACGGGCGATTATTCAGCTCATGGCGCGATGGTTTAAAAAATTACAAAACAGCCCAAACTCGTAAAGCCTAAATTTGTCACGATTAATTTGGATTCGAAAAGGCTAAGTAAGGTGTTTGTGGAAATCTCGATACGTTTATTTACCACGACTAGTCCCACATGGAACACTAACATTGTACCAGTACGAGTGCACATGCACACATTGAGCGTCGGCAATCATGTTTCCTGTTATAAATTATTTAATTCGATGGCGTACGGTTTTCGGTTGTTTGACTTCGTAAATTTGATAAGTCGAATTTCCAAATTTTATATTCGCATATTTGTAGGAATATAAATGCACAGCAGTCAATAAAACAAAAAATTCACTGAAATACGGCGCACGGTCATAGAAGTTGATACGGTTTGCTTGCTCACTTTACAAGGAGATTGTTATTTTTTTAATTCCTACCTTTTAGTTTCTTAAAAAATACTTAACACCCGCAAAGTAACCGAGATTTATAAAGCCGACCAGTGACTATATCGATTATAAACATTGCCTTATCGTCGCAAAACAGACGATTAGAGCCGGGACGCCTTATCTAATCTTTAAGTGTTTACTTTGCACTATATCCAGGACTTGGGCAAAGAAGTTGCGTGAATGGCGCACACAGACAGCGCGCAGCCCAAAGGCGACGTCGGAGCGAGGCGACAGGTGCGCATGCGCGCTCAGATAACGACTACGAGCACCTGTTTATATTTGGGCCCGTTATCGACGTCGCATAACAACAACACAACGCCAACATAGTATTTGATAACATCGTGTAAACGAAAAGTGATGAATGAATTCACAAAAACAATATTAAACGGTTTGATTAAAGAATTAATTAAAAAAAATGGATAATTAAAAAAAACTCAGCTAAACATCAAATTATATTTAACAGCTACACTGAACCGTTTCATCGGCGTACCCGGTCTACAAAGTCGATACTGTGACCTGATAACTTTACATGCACATACGCACACACAAGCGCGCACGCACATCCGACAGAAGTTCGCAATCGCCTAAGCGCCTCCGACCGCCCGTCGTACTTATCATCGCCCGTCTATACTTTCTTTCATTCGGACGCCGCTCACCTTGGCCGAAAAATATTGAAAGACGATTGCATATCGATTATGTTATTATAAATACGCGGGCGCACGTCGCGGCGTGGCCTTCGGCGCCGTGTCTGCTATGAAATATGGCCCGTAACAGACGAACGTTACAACGTCTGTCGGCTATTACGACGTCGCTCGGCCACGGGCGTAGGCAGAGACCGGGCCGAGGCGTCAGGGCCGCCGATCAGCCCGCGCGTCGCGACTAAAAGCTAAAAGCCCTAGCACCGGCGCAATATTAATGTCATTCCATCAGACGATGCCTTCGCTGGACTTATGAAAACGCAGCTAAATTTCAAAAGTCTCTTTGAAATTTAGCTTCGATTATTTATTTTATGCTTGACCATTTTAATAAACCGGTCTTCTATAAGCTAGAGTTGGCTCGTGCGTTTCTGTTATGAAAAATTCAGTCGACAGATCGTCCGACGGCTTTCCTTGTCGTTGTCCTAATTAACTAGACACTAATATTAAGTACAAACTCTGATCACTAATAAATCGTTGGCGATGTTAAATAAAAAGAACTAAATGAAAAACGGAACTAAACGAGGCTCCACAGCGCCGCCGCAGTAACAACCGCCTCGGCCACGGAAGTGGAGGGGCCGAATTCGAAACGGCAAAAAACAGCGGGCGAATCGCGTCGAGACGACGGCCTGGGGCCGGCTGACGTCAGCCCGCACCTGGACGGTCCACCGGCCGCCGGGCGCGCGGCGCCCCCGGGCCTCCGGGGACCTGTATAAGGTCCACGCACGCCAAAAGAATGTCCTGCGCGGTGCGAGGTCGCGTGTCCACCGCCTATGCAATAGTCACATTTTGACGATATAATGAAGCCCATTACTAATATCCAATTAAGGTAAAATGTAGGTTTATAGTTATTTGATTATTCGATTAAAGGATTACACATCGACGTGAAGAACTTTTAAACGGCAAATTATAAAAACCCCAATAAGACCTCATATTGTATAACGACCACGAATACTCGCAGGGAAATAAAATACAGAAGAGGAATAATATTAAAATCTTTAGCTCGGTATTTCTCTCGCTATTACATATTATTATTACGTACCCAAAAAAAAGTCTTAACACATCTTTAACACTTTTCATGAGCATTTTCCTTGAATTAAGCAATAAGTAATAATCTTCACGCTTGTTTCTATAGTAATCATTTAGAAAACTTCTGACTCGATTACTCTATTAAATGCTTATCTACTGTTAATAAAGAGAAATTCGGATAACGCTAAATCTTCAAAATACACTCTAACTTATTAATTATAGTTGAAAACTACTATACTAATCGGGTCACCAGCTATTACGGCGTTAATAGAGAATTTTACTTGAACTACGGATACAAATACCCATCTTAATTCTATTCCCGATTCCATCTCTCTCTTTCCCGTTTCCTCTCCTCGCGTTTCTCCTTTCTGTTCTTCCCATTCTTCATCCATTCACTCCGTATCTCCCATTCTCCTCCAGCTCTCTTCTTCTCCAAGCGAAACGAGCACATAAACACAGTCGATTAAATAAAATAAAGACTATCGTAATGTCTAATTGTAAAAATCTATATGAACAAATAGATAAACAAAGAACCAGTTATAATTTATGCGACTGTAAACTATTTTACACGATGTTGAATTGTAATACTAAAATTAATCAAAATTGGTCCAACTATTGTCGAGTCATACGACGATACTCGGGCCAACAACAAGTAATCCATGTCTTTCCCCAGGATTCAAGCCATCAATTTCGTCCATAACTAATTTTATCAAATGCCGTTTATCAATTTAGTCGTGAGAAAGTAACAGACACACACAGTCGCTTTCGCATTTATAATACTAGTATGGATCACAAAAAAAAATCCTATTCGATCTGTAAGGCACCTCGTTCTGCTTCTCCACAAGTAGATCGACCAATGATCGTGCCCGCGCGCCGGCGGGCGTGCCCTGGCCCGGTGGCCGCCGGCGCGACGTGTGGGAGTTCGACACTATTAGCGGTGCGAAAACGTTACGAGCAAAAAAAAAAACACACGATCGCCGTCGCCTTCTACGTTTGATGACATTCACCCGCTTATTACGATGACTCGACTAATTTATAGCACGAGGTTTGACCGTCTCAAGAAAACATGTTGGCACTATTGAATTATCAACAATAAGCTTTTAAAATAAATATTACCTGGCGAATTGGCAAGGATATCCTCCGTTTGGTTGTTTGTTTGGTTTCTCACTACTGACCATTCATTTGTATCGACCACACCAGATTAAGTACTGACGTCAACTTTGCAAGAACTATTTGCTATTATTAGCTTCTAAATAGCCTCTATATACATTTTGACAAAATCATTTTCTAAAACTTAAACGGGTCGATAGAATTGAATAAAACCAGTAATGAGCTTCCCGTTTAATACTTTCCGATATATACCTAGCGAAGCCTTCATGTCCAATATGTCGGAATATCTCCGCTTCTCTTTGTCGCTGTCGACCGATGTCTCCCTCTCGCTGGATTCCCTCTGAGTTTTCAGCACCACCGGTTTCTTCCTCCTCAGCTTGCCGCTGGCTCCCTGCGCGTCCCCGGTCACCACCGGTTTCGGTTCTCGTCTGAACCACATCATCGCACCCACCATGTGAACTATCACTGATCACTACACTATCGAGTCACCATACACTATTTATAAATACACCATACTTTTAAATGCACTGCATTCGACGCTGTATTTATCCTCTGAAAAAAGCGTCCCATTGAGCGTTCACGAGTGCGCGCGTGCGCCTGTTTTGAGGTTAGAGGCCGGCCCGTATCGCGCTCGTGCCCTACTGACTGTTGCAATAGGAAACTGTGAATCATGCGCTACACTCTGTCGCGCTGAGGGTTATCCGACTCATTTACTCACTGTTCAAGTGTCAATATCATACAAATTTAGGATAAATTTGTTGTCAAGACATTTGCGGACCTCAAACCATGTGGCGAGGGTTGTACAGACAATTTATAAGATTAATGACGGAACTCCAGTGGTAAAAGTAAAATGAAATGCCGAATGATTGTTATACAACAAAACCACTGCTAAGGTTAAGCTCGTTTGAGCACATAACGAGTTATAAGTAGTCAATGAAGTATTGTATTGTGTGAGGTGTTAATTAGCGGAAATCCACTGTAGTATTCATTTTTATAATTATTTTAGTCCCGACTACTAATCAATGAAGTTTTTTTTAATTTTTTTTTTTAAGCGTCATACTTTTAATACTACGTAAAGAACCTTTTTCTATGTAGTAGGTACAATATTTAAGTAGCAAACATAATATTTTTTATTTAAAACTAACGCCCATTTCCCACAAAACAGGAAGGAACCACAGCTCATTACATAGTAGGTTCTCTTGCTCTACTGGCATTCATCAATCGTTTCCTTCACGTACGCAGTCGTTTGTAATCAGACTACACAAATAGACAAACGCTTTGACTTGTTTAATTTTCAAATTTTTCCATACATCATTATATCGCATTCAGTCATGCTTTCGCTTCTTACAAACACCTCCATCTTATTCTATTGTGTGAGGTGTTAATTCGCGGTAATCCATATAGGAGGCATTCGACACATACCTCACCCATTTTTAATCCACACTCTACTCTTTTCAATCGTACTAACCTTATCCACGTATAGGCTGAATAGCCACAGTACGTGCACAGTCCATTTGTTCCATCTTTGACTCAGATGCAGGCACTGGAGCCCCGGTATAGAGGTTCCTTTGCCATTATCAATCCGCTACCCAACGACACACCCGGATAGGGTATCGGACGGCTTTCTCGCCTTTCATACTTTTTAGTGCTTTCACAATTTCTTCCATGTTAGTTTCATTCTCAAATTATAATAGTTGTATGCAGAGACATGCGGTTAAATAGTATCAATGTCAGATTATAACAGGAATACATATTTTTTATCCCTTTCTGCAAAATTTACATAACATAATTTTACAAGATATCAGTATAACCACGAGAGCCAGCAATAGCCCAAAATGTGGCTTACGCAGCGGCCTCGGGCGAGCGCGGCGCCGCTCGCGCGGGAAGTGGCGCGGGCTTCCGGCGCGGGCGTTATCACGGTGCCGCGGCAAATATGTAACTTGAAACGATCAAAACTGTATTGTTGTGACGTCAAAATTACCTTTACGGAGGGCGCACAGCGGCAAAACTCCACCCTGACGTAATTTTCACGTCTTAACGACATATACTCGATCCTTTTAAGTTAACATAATTGACCGCTGGTTCGCAAACCGAGGAATCACACGAAACCACGAAGAGAATTTGCTTCTGAGAGCTTAAAAATTACTATTTTAAATCATTATGCTAGCATTTGTGTGAGGCCATGTTCTGGTTATGGCAATTTAGCGCACGGTCGGCCGACTATGAAACGAAATAAACTTTTCTCGCTTTACTTCGATATCGCTGTCTTCTAACAAGCAACCAATAAGACATTAATAATTTTCATTGATAAAACTAAAGTCTTTTATTATAATACACTGCACTATCTCTTTTGAAATATTCGCATCGACGCAGATTTTGATAGCAATTTTTATTTTCTCCTTTTTCATTTTTTATATGAGCACATGCTTTTCTTTCTATCTAGGATGAAGGTTGCCATTATTCTGTTCCGAAGTAGCGAGGTTGCAGAGGACTAAGTAATTAAATCCTATCAACCGGGGGGAAGAAATATCAGTTATTTACGATTTTTTTTTTGAAGTCCCTCACCCCCGATTCAAAAACGATAATTGTAAAAATATTGCTCAAGTCTGGGCACCCCAATCATATTTTCGTAAAAGCTGATAAAGGAGCGTTGACCACTGACGTACAATACGAGCCCTTTCGGCTCACAGACAGCGGGTGTGAGTGAGACAGATCGACAGAATGATCGCGCGCAACGAATGCGAAAAGAAGACCAGCGCTCCAGGAACTCGAAGAAAGCGCGACAAACACCTGCGGCACCGGCGCCGCTACCACAATGCACCACCACGACTCCGAGTCTGACTAGCCTCGGTATGTAAGTTTCAAGTTGGACTTTAACAACGGACGGTACATAATGGTGCTTTGAAAAAAAACTCCACTGCAGGAAAAATACTTATACGCGATGACTGTCCTAAACCCAGAGCAAATCACCACGATCTGTGTGACGATGGCGAAAAATAAATTGAACTTACACCAATCCAACAAGAGCGATAGACGTCTACACAAAAATAAGTAAACTAGAGTTTGCAAAATAATTCTGCCGAATAAAGCGGTCACATCTGTTATGACTATGATTAAGGATAAAATTCTCAAATGGCGATAACGTACGGAGGCGCAGCACAGAGCGGCGTCCTGCGGTCAGGTGAACTGACAGCCTGAAAAGGGTGGCATTTCGCGCCGGGTGTACTACATCTGTGACGTCACCGTAGCGAGTACCTATTCCTGTTCGAAATAGCAATCTTTTTCACGCGCTTGGACAGTAACAACAAACGCGTCGAGACTATCAAAACTCACCCGTGTGCTCGGAATCGTGAATTTCACTTGCACAAACTAGGCGACCGGACACTAGCAGCGTTCGCCAACAAAGACGCCGCGCGAATATTTACAGAGCTATAAAACCGGCGCACGCGACCGCCGGTCGACCCTCGTCTATCGCTACGCGTTAATCTAAATAATCTTGTGCCGTGTCGGATTAGGTTACTAAGTCTACAAAAATTTAAGTAGCTAATTACCCCGACGAGACTGACATGACGACGTTCAATTCTCGCATAGTGACCGCGGCGTGTCGAGGCTGCGCGATACGCAGTAGAAGACGTCCTTATAATTCCGAGCATTTAAATTTTCACATTCAACATTTCGACTGTTGAAGTTTTCGAGACGTAACGGGATGCGTACGCAATCGATGCGTGGATCTAACGCGCCACAGGGCGGCATCAGCTGTCTGCGGGACACTTCGCCGGCGTCGACGATGATAGGCGATTACCTTAACCGGCAAAGAAATTAAAATTTTCCACTAAGCTCTTTACGAGATCCGTAACAGCTAATTGATTTTTTATAGTAATACATGCTACTACGATAATAGCTGTAATATTGTAAATGGTAACAAAACATAAGGATAATTGTAACTAAATCCGCCATATTTTTTTCATCACTGGACAAAATAGCATTCCTTTACTTTTCTCGGATTGTATTATTAGATAATAAGTGTAAACACACTAATCCGCCGAGCCGCGGACGGCGGGCGCTGTTTGTAATCAGAATGTAAACGTGAAGAAGCGTTTATTCTTCACACAGTGTCGATGCTTATGACGTGTAATCCTATCGTATTATGACGTTGTTCGCGCTAGAAAATAGCTGTCAATGAAAAATGTTATGGTGATCCTAACAAATGCTTGTCGTTTTGATTACATTTTTATTTTATCGACATTTTTAGGGAATCATTCACTCTCTACATCATAAACGGAAAGGTCCGCGATAGAGGAGGCAAAATTAGCGGGGCGTGTTAGCGTTTTGAAGGCTTCTCCAAATGACGGGTCGCCGTTAAACCTTCGCCTGCGCGAGCCGAGTGCGACCCTTCGTCGCGAGGTCGGCCCTAACCGTCGAGTTTTGTTTTAGCCGGTGCGCGCTCCGACATGTCAATCGGCAGAACAAAACATCGGCCGCTACATCTCGACGCGGGTATAAATAACCGATAAGCGCGTGTGGCGACGCCCGCGCCACACGCGCTTGTCCCCGACCCGGCTTCGACAGTGACTACTCGACGAACGGCGTATCTGAGACCACTATACACTAGTGCTCCGTCGCGACTTACAAAATACTAATAATTGGTAACGTGTTCATACGTTTTCAGCTGTACAATCGGCGAGAATAGAAATTAGCACTCCCTGAAATGAAAGCCTACAGATAGATATGCAACGCACACGACTGTGCTATTACTGAGACTGTGCGATTTTTTTTTAAACAAGAAAAAATCGACCCGGAAACTGATTAAAAATAAGGAAAGGATGTGGAATACAAGACGCGAAATAAACTAAAATTATCAGAAAAAAACATCTGATAATTTGATTTGATTTTGATTTTAAACTATCAGACCGAGTGCCGCTGCAATAACAGCGGTGTATCTAAGGACTCTCGGGACGTGTCGCGTCGAATGATGAAACCCGTACGGTCATGTATCGAAACGTATGCCTATTAAATATATAAAAGGAAAATTACGAAAACCCACCTCGCTCATGTTTATCGATTTTACTCCTCTACTTGGTATTTTAACAAAGTTTCACTGCAACACGAAACTATTGCGACAGCCTGCGTCGTCGGGTAACTGACCAGTGCGGAGATCGCGTTCAGGTATTCGCTACAACCGCTAAAAGTCGTTCAGTCCTCTACAAAGTCGGTGAGATTACAATTTAGACCTCGCCGAAGGCATGAGAACTAGTATATCTACAGTTGTAGCTATATTGTTGCGAACTATGCTCGTAAACATAATTCAATAATAGAACAACTCCTCTACAAAGATATTAGAGATTTTTTATCTCCAAATATGTGGGCAGATATTAACATTAATTTGGACCGGTTACAATGTTTCAAATAATGATAAATATTGTTTTGTACCCTGAACATGACAGGTTTACATATTAGGTTTTATAAATGATTTACAGTTTTGTTTATGCATGAAGAATGTGCGAGACCACTCGCCGAAAGTTATGACATAGCGGAATTCGAATACTGACGAGTCAGTTTTCATTTCGCGATCAGTGCGTTCACGAATTTAAAAGCGGTTCCGTAGTGCATTTCTGCATCTCAATGTTACCGAATACCTATTGTTTTCCTGAGTGTTTACTTTCCGCCCTATCTCAAACCTCCAGCCCCGGCGCGCGCGCGCGGCGGGCGGACGCCAGGCGTTCTGTGCCGATCTAACATTTAAACAATTGCCGCAATAAATTGAGGAATTTTTATTGACGGAGCTCGTAAAGTTCGCGGCGGAAAGGCCAAGTTTTACGTGTGACCGCCGGCCGGCAGGGGGCGCGCGCCGCGGCACGGCGCACGAATATATATCGACGTCGGCCAACGTCGCCGGCCGACAGAAGAATCGGCGATGAAACGTGGGCTGCATCTTTACGCTAATAATTATTACTACGCTAAGTATTACAAGATGAGCGCTGTGGCGGCCGAGTATCGTTTTCGAACCAAAAAAAACATCGCGGTCTAATGTGAACCGCGGGGAGATCGTTAAATTTTAAACTCTAAAGCCCAAAGCAATCACGTGCTCCTACGCTTATGGTAGCCCGCTCTCATCACGCCACTTTCCGACCCACCTCGCCCCCTACTCCTCCAACCAGAAAAACAAAAATTCCTCAATAACTTCCCATTTACCAAAGGTTTATATAATAAGGAATTGGCCTGACGACGGCAAATCCTGAACGCGCACCGTCCACCGCGCTGTGCGCGGCGCGTCCGGACCGGCGTTTAGAGCTCGCTCGAAATACTGCCACTTCCCGGAGCGGCCGCGGGGCGCGCTCCGGTTAACGTGAAAATCGGGGTTTCAGAGGAAACGGCCGCGAACGGCGGTTATCGAAACACCTACGGCGCCAGCTGCGAGGTTCGGAGAAAAGCTCTCTTTGTGCGCGATGCGGCCGCCGGGCGCCGGCGCCGACGCCGACTCGCTGTTTACGTTTGAATGGCGCTTTTGTTTATACGTACGATTCTGAAGTGTACATTGCAACATAAAATGATAATGTAACATATAAAACACTACCCGCACTCCCCGAGCGGCACGTGCTCAAGTGAAGAACGCAGCGGAGCCTGATACAGCAGATCTCATGGAATTTAAAGTCACAGGTCTCTTTAACTTCAGACCGGTTTTTGCGCTTTCTCGTTGTAAACTTTTATGCAAATTGCAAACAATATAGTCTCGGAAACAGTAAAATTATAATAAAGTAAAAATTTGCAATGGTATAAAAATAAGGATTGGTAAAAAAAAACTGTAACAAACCACGTAAAATAACTTTGAAATTGCCTACGGAATTAGCAAAAACAATTTTTAGCCAGATAACGGACGCACCCGGATCGAACTCAGAATATAGAGTTTCATCGGGAAAATGTTGTAAACGACCACGGGCATGTGGTATGTCGCTGAAAGTTTAAAAACTATAAAAACACGTAAGAGTACAACAAAACGCGTGTACGAGCAGACTCACGCGTCGATGAAACATCCTAAGGCGACACAACCCACCGGAAAAACTCTACCTTCAGAGCAGAGATGAATGGTAGCCGTTGCGGCAGTGCGACGCAGAAATTTTTTTTAGATTTGAGAAAACGACAAAGAGACAATACCACGTACGCGATATCTATGGGCAGATAAATGGTCGGCTCGCCGGTGGACGGAGCGAGGTCGGTGGTTAATTACTTAAATTGACGCGTATTTAGCATTTACTTTCGTTTATAAAAAAAACTCGTGAATTTCGTTAAAATATAATTCTTCTTATGCACATAAGTGATAAATAGAGTTTCATAACCTCATTGTGATAGTATTAAGATTATGAACTGAATGTTTTTAATTAAAAAAAAAACAATACATTGTTAGCATTCAAGTCTTTTTATTTTTATTTAACATTATATTGTCAAATAAAAATTAAAAGTCCAGACTCGGAAAGAGTGACGTCACAAAACTGTAAAGAGTAGTCGGTCGATTAACTTGAAACTTCCGTGCAAAGTCGCACTCTAACACACGCGTGTTTGTATTCATATTTACTAGAAATAATAAGTTGTGTGTCCAGTAAGCGAAAAGGGCAGAAAGCTAGTACTGATACAAAATATCACATTTTCAGGTACGCCGTCGCGCAAACATGCCGTCATCATTTTCATACTACAAATCGCTCCGTTTACATCGCTACGACAAGCCATTACTCCCCACAGCAAGCCAGAATAGACCGATAAATCCTGGAATAAACTTCGGACGCGTCATACAGTGAGATTGAAAAGTGGGAAAACCCCATTCACCCATTAGAACAAACGGAAAAATCGAACGGTCAACTCGTGGCGTCAGAGGCACGCGGTTGCATAGTGATGTTCAATACCGATAGTGCTGACGCCGAATTCTACATGGTCCCATTGAAAACGATACTAATGCGTTTCGGATTAGTTGCGTTCGATATACTAAGGGCATTGGCCCTTGCATTGCATTGGCAAAAGCTGAGCCAAAATCAATTAAGTGCATGTATTGTATTCGTATAAAAGCAGAGATGCGAGTCTGGCGCCGCCGGAGACGCCGCGGGCGGACGTTATGAGAACGAAACGCGTGCGCGGCGCCGCTGACCTCACCGCGCTCGCCGCGACACATGACGTAAGCCCTACGGTTACCGGCTATGTCCCACCTATGCTAATTAACAGTTGCAACTTCCCGACTACGAAATTATATTTTATCGTGACCATATTAAAATAACGTTCAAGTAAACCGACATCTGATACCGAATCGACACAACGACAAGATGTAACTCCGCTGCGTTATAGTCACCGGGTCCTCGGCGACACGGGACGCGCCGTCCTCCCGACAGTTGCAGGTCGTACTAGGTCATCGATTTCGGCTGCAAGTCAATTTAAAGAATGTTTTTCCCGGTTTTTAAGCCTTCATAATCAAGGCATGCGTATGAACCTACGCCCCTCTTACAAAACCCCGGACTCCAGCTTCACTGTTCGTGTCTATGACGCGTTTACCGCAAACATATTTTTCCATAACGTAACTATGTAAACCAATTCACGCAATATTCGGCAATGATCAACGACGAAACTGACAAATTTGAGTTTCGTTTTTGGTTTTGGTGCACATTCTATAGTGCATTTATTAGGATTTAAAATATTGGTCATTGGACCAAGAAAATGACAACACCATAAAAGAAAGACAATAGATAGGAACTTTCACTTATCTAGCACTAAAATATTACTTTGCTAGTGCGAATTTTAGACTTGAAGTTTTCGTAGTCTAATAATGACCAAAAAAGTGACAGCGTCACAAAAATTATAAGAAATTGTACTAACTTCTCGTTAGCACTAAAATTCATATCACTTTTTTGGTGCGCATTTTATAGCTCATTTTTTCCTGGTGTCATAATGACCAATAAACTGATCATTTGGTGTTTAAGTCCATTACTGCCAGTTAAAAAATTAACTTGAATTTAGTGATAGATAAATAAATACTTAGTGATTATAGCTGTAGAAGACTAAGTTCAACGTTAAGTGTGATCTTACGCACATTGTTATTCAGTTATTTGAGTATTCAAAAGTATCGATACAGTGAGACTGTGGTCGCGTTTCGGTCACGTGTCCGTCTGACCACAAGCACTTCGCCGTGAAGAACAAACAGCCTCCGGCGATAAGAGCGCGGCCGACGAGGCGGCGATGAAGTAACCGTGTCCAATGCTGCCGGCGGCGGAGGCAGCGCCGGAACGCAAATAGCCGTGATGTCAGCGCCGCGCCGCGCCCGCGCCGGCCGCGTGATATCGCTCATTGTTACGCGATCCCCCGGCACTATCGGCTCAGGGGTCATCCGTGAATTGCAAACTTTTTCCGTACTCCGTATTCTCAGCACCTCCCCTTCGAGGTAACGAATAGGTATTCACATCGAAGTCCATCCCGACAAGACGTAAATATTCGTATTAAATAAATAACCAATAACGTTTGAAAATAGAAACACTTTTATGTCGCTCTAACACTTTTTCCGCTTGTAACCCCATTAAAGCATTAGTGGTCACTTCTGACACCCCCTGACTTATGCGGTAGACAGCTGGCCCTCAGGCGCCTGTCGAGGACAACATTTTTCAGTACAACGACATTTAGAAGTCGGCGAGTCATTTTCTGTGCTTCAAAATATAACACAATAAAGACGTGCTCGAAACATCTGATCAGTCACAGCCGTCACACTCCGTCTTTGGCGCATAATGAGCATCTTTCCTGGAAAGTGCCAATTTAATTCTGTGCTCGTGCAATTGTGTCTTTCTCACGAACTTTCTTCGAAAATTTTCTTTGGCGTTTCAAATACAACAATGTATGCAATTTCATATTTTTCCGCATGATTTCTCAAGACAATTTGCAACGAAGGCGACTGACCTCAGTCACCTACAGCTTACACGGTGTGCTACACAAACAAATGTCAAGCCTACATGTGCAGGTGAATCATTTCAAATTGACCTAACGAACATCAACCACCTTGGCAAAAATTCATGCCTTCGAAATGGAGGCACTCACGAAGGTCACACTGAAGCTCTTTAGAAACTCGTCCTGGCAGTTTAAATCGGTACTCTAGAAACACGATGGTTAGTATGGTTTCGTCGCCACACACTAATAATTGACTCAATAAATGATCTTATCTTGTAAAGTAATAAAATCACTTCCACCACGACAACTATTCTTCGCACACGGCTCATCTTATAGAATCTGAGGCATTCAAATATTTAACTCATCCATTCTACATCCAGACCTCACAACTTGCGATCTTCATTTACTTCCAAAAACAAAGGAAAAGTTGCAGAATATTGAATTTCCAAACGCTCAAGATGCGTTGAACGTTTATCAAAAAGGACCTAAATGAACATACTCTACTCAGAAATGGAAATCGACCAATGGTTCACTCGTACGCAGAAATGCATAGATCGTGGCGGAAAGTTTGTTGAAAGCAACAAATACCTTTCCTGGGCATAGCATTTTTTTTAAGTTCTAAGAAGTTTCGATGTAATAATTTCTTCCTCGGATTAATGTCTCGGGTTTGACGTTATTGTTTTTAAGTTTCACATTTACCAAAACGTAGCATGAGGCAAAAAATTGTGGTTGCGTGCTCACCGCGTCACGACAAACAAGCATCATGAAGTTAGCCGCAAGAAATATTGACAGAGTGCACTCATGTAAGGGAAGAAGGTAGATATAATTAAACTATTAGAACAACACAGAAACATACATAAAATTACGCATTTTATAAAAAAAAAAGTCTCATTATCTCGTCCTAGGACGGGCGTACATCATACACAAAAAAGTTTATATTATTTGTTTTAATCTTTATACTTAACACTTTGCACTTTTTTTTTTAATTCTTTAGATTATTATTATATTATCTTATTATTCAGACTTACTTATTCAATTATTTACTTATTCATTATGAAATTACTTAAATAACTTCATGTATCTATTTAGCGAATTCTGATAAGTTTTTTTTTTTATAAAACAACAATGATACACCTACTTCGCGATCTTCCATTCACCGATTAAAATTGATAGAAATGAGAATAGCAATAATGAATGAGATATTAAAATTTTGATATAACATAAGTTTTCGCTACGAGTATGTCAATAATACCATATCAATGCTGGAATGCTCATATCGCTATTACGAGATAGTCCAATGCTCGAATTGTTCTACACTGGGCCAACGCTGTGCTCTGACGGGCATGTTTGCTCTACGCTAGGATAATGCTGGAATTACTATTATGATACTCGAATCAACAGCAATTAGAGCATTGGTACGTGAGCGATACGTTTGGCTAATGCTCAAATTGCTCTAATAATAGATCAGTGTTTAAATTGCTCCAAGCTAGATTAATGTTCGAATCGCTCTAACAATAGGCCATGCTCAACTTACTACTACACTATGTTAATGCTCAAAATGATCCAGGTGCTCCAAGTTTAGATCAATGCTCAATTACTACTAAATTCGTTAAACTAATGCTCGATTGCTACCACACTCGGCGCACTACCCGGCACACGCGGGCGCAAGTGAAAGATCTAATAAGAAACGGCTCCCATTTGAATAAGGCCTCGCCGAGAGCGGCAGAGGTGAAATCGTGAAAGTCTATAAAATAAGATCGATTTAAAAACATTAACGGCTTTCAGCAGAACGCTTCCCGATTGGACACGTCGCATTCGGCACGGGACCGTGCGCGATTTACGGCCAGTGTGCGCGGGCGATGCAGCCGCGCAACAATAATTAATTTTAGAATGCCATTTTGTTGTCTATGTTTAAAATAAAATAGAAATTGTCACATGTGACAATTGAAGATCGTTATATATTAAAATAGATAAATATCACAATAGCCTTGGATACTGGATACCAATGGAACTTTTTCAACCTTTTCATCCGCTTGTTTCGTTAAAGAAATATACGATAAACATCGTTGGGCCATATTTAGACCAATCAATGTCCTTATGAAATTTAAAATTCGCCCATCACAAGAAGCAGTTTTTTTTTTAATTAACAAACCCATACACAATTAATAATGACAACAACGTACGCCTCTTTTTTTTTCATAAAGGTCACGCTAGATACCCTGTAGTAAAACTTCGCACAAGTGTCCTGTACACGCAAGGGCATCCCGATACGTGCCACAGACGGAAACGACGACAAACGACAGTTGGGCGATAAGAGATCTACCGATGTAAATAATTAAATTCAATCGGTCAGAGGCGAGCAGCAAGTATCGCGATGACCCCCAAAGCCGCACGACAGTTGTACAAACAGCCGGGCGGCCGTGCGTCGGCGCGGCCGCCTCTAACGCCGACAGCGCACGGACCCGCGTCGGTGAGGACACGCCGCGGGCCGCGGCGCCGCTATCAAATTCGTCAGCAAACGAAAGAGCACTCTACCGCCGCTCCTGCGGGAGGTGCGAGAGACCGACTCTAATCCCGATCTTTTACGTCGACCGAACGACGACGCTGACGACCAGAGGCCCGATCTCGGTTCTGATTCTGGTTTCGATCTTAATCCCAGTTTCGCATTTGATTCCATCCCGATGGAATTATCTCAGGGGAAGCCATACCCTTTCATCGGAAACAGGTGTAGGTACTGCCGCCATTTTTTTATGAAACGGTCTCGTTGACGCTCTCAATCGCGATTTCGGCCCTGCTCTACAATTTGAAAATTATTGTTATCAATACCCAATCGACATAAGTAAAGAATTAAATTTATGTTCACACGAGCAAAGCCGTAACCAAAAGCTAGTACTTTTAAAAATTATAGCATCGTATGTAATCCTGACATATAAACTATACTATAGTAAAGTTTCATCAAAATCCGTTCAGTACTTTTTGCGTGAATTAATAACAAACATTCATGCATCCTCACACACTTTCACGTCTATAAAATTACATTTATGATTTAAATATTATGATATGCCAGGTTCTAAATTTGCAATGTGTACGTAGTCGGACGACATAGCGATAATAACCCGTCGTTGTATTCGGCTAATTATCGCCTGACTAATTACGCATGTAACTTAACAAAGCGTGTAAAGACACGTACTTAAAGGAACTCCCACATTATTATTATACTTATCGTATTGCAATTCTTCACGCAAAAAGTACCTCGATTCGTCAACATCAAATATAACCTTCGTGACTGGAATCGAAATTCTAGGAATCGTCAAAGCGATTGTCGCGGGCGGCCGCTGCGCGAGTTACGGCCGGTAACACCTCGAACTACGCATAAGCACTTTTAGAAAACTACACGGTTCCGGTGAATATCATTAGGTAGTTTTATTATATTTTTACAAAATGTATGAAATATTTAAAATTAAAATTTTAGCGTTTGGCATGAGAAAAAAGCAAAAAAAACAGCTTTCCACAGTCAATCTTTAGAGGAAATATAAAAACGTTTCTTGGCCGATCACGACCCGACTTTTAAGGTCATGAGTTAGGTGCAGTTTCCAAGTTAAAAGCATAAATGAGTCATCCGTCAACCCTCAGCGCCGACGGGACGGGACGACATCCTGCGAAGTCCAAAAAACCATCGACATCTGTTCGTCAAATGGTCACGTTTCACATTGTTACCGGTGTTTTGACATCCGAAAATAGATTTGGAGACGGGCGCACGCACACACACCGCACACGGCACGGGCACCGCACGACACACGGCGATCCAAAAAACTGCATACGACAACTTCACAAAACTAAACGTCGCGACGACGCCACGAACACAAAGCACCGGGCACACCGCACGCCCGCACGCACACCGACCGACTACCCGCGCCCGCCGGGGCCCGCGGGGCGACGGCGGGCGCCGCGAGAGCGGGACGGGCGCGCGCCGAGCACGACCGACGACCTCCGATCGCGGTACGTCGAAGAGGCTCAATTGAATTCCGATGCACCGGTTTAATTTTATGCGCGGACGACATAATACCGCTCATAAACAAAGAGCGGTCTTCCCGCAGGTAAGTCCGCACTTCGCCAGAGTGAAAGGGGCTGCAAAACTTACCTCTTCCCTAAAGTAAGAACCGACACCGAGATCGCACACTTGAACATATAATGTTATGGACCGACTGTGAGTCGGTTGCCTCGAGTGTAGTAAAGGAGAAATCATACGGACACATTAGGTATCAAGTAATATCTACACTTTAGCATTACCCATCGAATCACAAATACAGAATCATCACAGCGTCAAGTCCAACCTAGATATTGATTAGAATATACACAGGAGCTACTAGAGAAAACATGCCGTTACGTTCATTCACAAAGTTGGCAACGCACCAGTATCTTATATACAATATAACATTATGCAAGCAGGTGAGTGCTTTGAAACACAAAGCACAGCAGCCGAGGGCCGGGGCGCGAGTGAAGGCGGAGCAGAGTGCGACTCACAAAAACGAACTAAAAAGCAAAACATGAAAATGATGAACGAAAGGCAACCTTGATTTAGAGGCCGCTGCGAAAACGTAAGGCTAGTCTAGATTTCTGTAGTTTAAAAAATAAATGCAATGCTTTTGAGGTTCCATACTTAACGCGTTCTTTTGTATTATATCGCACGTGCAATTGTCGATGACAACAACGGTCACACTATAACAGTACGTTAGTATACTTCAAGATGAAACTTTAATAGTGTAACTGTTTGTTATCCCAAACAAACAATATATTAGTCTGGTCGAGAAGTGAGTTTTCTGCGAAAAATAGTTAGTACAATTTAAAAAATATGGGGTTTGGTTTTTTGGATCCAGAATTTATTCTGAAAAAGGGGAATTTTGGAATTTTTTTGCTATAAAATATTGCAATTGTTATTAACAAAAAACCAAGAGAGAAAAAGGTGGTCTCCGTTTTTTAACAATAACTTCAAAAATATTAAAAACATTTTTCATTTTTTGTTAACTTAGAAAAATCATTATAAACAAATAAAAAACTTTAATAAATTTTTATACCGGAATCTTGTTTATTGAGTAAGTTCTAAGAGTAAGCTCTAAGAGGAAAAAGATTTTTAGCTAAATTATTTAAACGTTTATGATAGATTTTATGTTATGTAAGTTCATGAAAAATTACTTAATTAACAATTGGATAACTAAAACAAAAATCAAGTTAAAAATATTTTGTAAACTGGATTGTATTCCTTCAAGTGTCTAAATGATACTATAATTTATTCAAATTTTTGTATTGATAATAAATATTATAAAAAAAATATTTTCTGACGCTTAGTTTGTTTGGCGGCGACGTTACAACGTTGAAACTGCCGCGCGGAACGCTATTTTCAGCGTTAAATTAAAATTATAAATAATGGAGCTACAATTTCGGGAGTCAAGACTTTTTTTATGAAATTTTCTCCTCTTTCAGAATCTTTTTTCAAAATGGAGCTGTTTTTAATATTTTTGAAGTTATTGTTAAAAAACGGAGACCACCTTTTTCTCTCTTCGTTTTTTGTTAATAACAATTGCAATATTTTATAGCAAAAAAATTCCAATATCCCCTTTTTCAGAATAAATTCTGGATCCAAAAAACCAAACCCCATATTTTTTAAATTGTGCTAACTATTTTTCGCAGAAAACTCACTTCTCGACCAGACTATATATATATGGGTGAAATATTTATCAATATGATGATCATATATCCTGTTTTTTTTTTAAGTTGGAGCTACTGCTTCTATGACCGGCTACATAAAAAGTGGGTAATATAAAAAAGGTTTCGTAAGCATTAACCTCTTATGCAAAAAAGAGTGAAATAAATTTTTCGTCTAATCTCGAGAAGAAGATTTTTCAGATATACAGAATTTTCGGAAAGACGTTTGTCATAACGACTAGTTTTCATAAATGATACGGGACGCTGCAGCTGTGGAATGTGGCGCAATCAACTATGTTCATTTAAAACGATCCAGTCGTACAGTTATGACGTCAAAATTACGTCAGGAAGACAGCTCTGTCGCCGCGCGGCCTCGGCCGACGTAATTTTGGCGTCATAACTATGCCGACTGTATCGTTTTAAATCAACATAATTAACCCGCAGCTCTGGGGGGTGAGCAGAGCGAGGGTCCCCGCGCTCGCGCTCTGCTCACAATAATGAAGAATAATAAGACAAAAATTTTCCAAATTTATTCTAAACTCAAGAACACGGACACCCACACTTATCTACCCCGGTAGCACCCGGTGCGCATACGTGTACTATAAATTTCTAGAACTGGCCAGTTAATAAACAATATTTAACAATTATTAACTATTTTAAAAATGGAACTCTTTGGCTATAAAACACAGTTTGTTTCGTTTAACTGTCGATGGTCTTTACATTATGGCGTCATTTTAAAAATAGCGTCTTCATAAGTATGGATTTAAGTAGTGAAAATTTTCGTAGTATAATTTTCTACGATTTTAAGTGTAGTGTAATTTGACATCTCAGCAAAGCCTCGCTCGGCTTCGAAGTGCTTTTGACGATGAAGAACCATGCAAGACGACTATTTATAACCGGTTTACAGAATTCAAACACGGTTGAGTCAATTTCAGTGATAAATTTCGCGATGGTCGCCCGTCCACCGCTATGAACAACAAAAACATCGATGCTGTGGGCCGTATGATCGAAACAGACAGGCATGTGATCTACCATGAGATATGGGCATTCTTAGGCATAGGCATGAGTCAAACACAATAAATCCCACACAAATATTTGTGTATGAAAAAGCTGTGCTCGCGGTGAATCCCACACAATTTGACTGAGGCTCAAAAACGGACCGCGTCACTTCATGCAATGCCACGCTTACCCGATTTAAGGAAGGGGCGTCAAATTTGGTGTGGGACATAGAACAGACGACGCACCATGGGTTTATTGCTTCTACTTCAAAACAAAGCAGCGATCGACCGCATGGGAATATCGAGATGAGCAGAAACCAACAAAAGTGGCGCGCGAGCGAAATGCTTCTAATCAGATGATTGTTTCTTTTTTTAATAAAACTGGACGCCTGGCTACTGTTGCTTTGAAGAATTGTCGGACCGTGAATAGTGATTGGTACACGACCATTTGTTTGCCGGAAGTTATGACGAACTTTATAAAAATAACCGTAAACGTCGTATCATTTCGCACCGTCAAAGCCAGTTAGTTTTTCACACGACCAAACAGACGAATAAATTTTTGAAGAAGAAGAAAAACGTAGAACTTATGAACAATCCTGCATACTGTCTCGACCTGGTACCTTATGACTTTTTTTTGTTCACAAAAATTAAGGATAAATTACGCGGTCAACGATTTTCGTCACCAGAAGAAGCTGTCGAAGAGTACGAAAAACATGTTTCCGAAATAACCAGAGTGTGGCATAAATGTTTTCAAAATTGGTTTATTCGTATGAAAAAATGCATTTTTGCTAACGGAAAATATTTTGGGAAACAATAATTTCATTTGTGACCATTCATAGTATTTTTTTCTCATTTAGTCCAGATATTTTCAATGCGCGTTTCGTGTTAAAATTTTATTTTAATTCCCCTACACAAGCCCTATTTTCATTCCGACATCCGTGTCGCCAACTACGCGATTTGAATGATTTATACGGCACCCTAAATTTTTTTTATCAATAAAACGATTTTTAATTTTATAGCATGAACATGGATCCATTTGAAAGTCTTAAAAAGTCAAAAACTGAGCAAATTAGCAAGTTACATTTTTATTGTTTTTGATGTGAAACTTTTATACCCGGGTCAGCGTGGGAGTTTGAGCGGCTGATGCGTGGTGATCGCGAAGCGAAACGTTATTCAAAGTAGTGGCCGTTACGATCAATACATCACTGCATTAGATTGAATCACTGAGAGAAAAACTTTGCCCACTCGCACTTAAGGGTCGCTTCGACGGTCATTTCATAAGCAGTCACCGAGTCCTCGACATCCGTAAACCACTTTCCTAAGACTTTTTCTTTTATTAAAGGAAATAAATAAAAATCGCACGTTGCGAGGTCGGCACTATAAGGCGGGTGAACCTGTATATCTATACTTATCGTCCCCAAATAGTCAGTTGTTTGTCTAACGGTATGTGATGAGGCGTTGTCAGAAGAAAAATCCTATAGAGAAGTCTTTTTCCTGAACTCTTTCCAAAACAAAACGTAAACAATTATTAGGTATCAGCCTGCAGTGACTGCTTTTATCTTCTAAAACAATTGTTGCATAATGCCCTATTATTCCAAAGAAAAAGATCACCACAAATTACCGACGCCTCGACCTTGCTTTACTTTAGCAAACAATTCCTCGAAAAGAAACAATTGCTGAGCAGAATGTATTTTGGTTTCGTGACCGTAACAGGAAATCCAACAGTTGTCACCTGTAACTATGTCGTATACGACGTTATTGAGTTTTTGAATTTTGCTCAAATTATGAGGTATCGACCGACTCTACAAAGGTTGCTCTCGCCGTTAACTGTTCATGAAAGATTTGTGCACTTGATTCATACTGATGCTTAAGCTTGTCTGAATCTGCTGGTAAGTCACTCTTTTGCCAGTCTCCATCACGAGCTGCACAGCACTAATGTCTTCAGTCGTTGCCGTAGAAGGATGTCCCTCGCGCAGATCGTCAGTTAGATCAATGCCACCAGGTTTGAACTCAGAACGGTTACAAACAGAGGCAATGAATGGAGCACGAAAGGTGTACCGAAGTCTATTATCAACTTTCTTGTTGGCTTAAATGGCAACGAAACTCAGAAAATCATTGCATAATTTTTTTCTGGTTTTAAATTCATGTTGATTTTACACACAAAATTTTCTTTTTGCCGTAAATTTGTAAAAACAAATGACAAATGAATGCAATATACATAAGGTTGGCAAAGTGTTACATTTTTGAAATATAAACATTAAACACGTTTTTATTTTTTACAGTCTCTAAGTAGCTAGTTCTAAAAATTTTAAGTGTCACGTATCATTTTCCAATGTACTATCAAAAATATCTTTATGTCGTAGTTAATGGAATTACACTCGAATGAAAAAAATATTCATCGTCTAACTTTGTGTACGAAATTGACATTTTTTCATTCGACTTATAATAACAAACATGTATTATATTCATGAAATGGAATATTCAAACAAGTTCCTATTAATGTGATACATAACACTTGTTTCGTTATTTGACAAATATTATTTTGTTTCGTAAATTAGTAAAAGATCCCGGTTTCTCGATAAAACTTTTTTATTTCCATATAGCTGCAACGAAGAGGTGCGCACCGGCACCGGGCCCGCCGGCGCGGCCGTATCTACGACACCGTCAGCGGGCGGCTACGACGTAAACAGGTCAGAACAACGCACGAAACTCTGCCGCTCTGAATTGCCTGCGTATGACATTATGCGCAAGGTCGACGCTCCCCGACCCTTCCTTTTTTACGCATGCTTCGTGATTAACTTCACGGTGGCGTAGCTTCGTGCGTTATACTGTACGGCTCGATGAAGAAAATTCATTGATTATGCAAAAAAAATACACTGAAGAAATAGTTAATTAATTAAAGATATGAGAACGTTTTAGACAGTGCAGAACGCCTACAGATAGGTGCTGGCTCCTGCGTCAATTCAACATAGGTATTGTTATGATTTTATTATTGTCTCTCGCACCCACGACAATAAAGGCTAAATAATGCACCGAGAGCCGTCGTTACTCAGCGCGCTGATGTAATAGGCCGACAGAGAACGCTCAACGTCATCGCGCCGATGACGCTTACGCGGCTTATAGCATCCTTACAGAACGTGTAAGAATATCACAACTTGGACGGACACATCGCTAGGAAAAGTCACCGGCCGGCCCAGCGGGAAATCGACTCCAACATATTACACGTGCTACGACGTCGTCGATGACAGCGCCACTTCGCGTCACTGATGATAACTGACAATATTTCAGCTACTTTTTGGGAAAAGTATAAAACTCTTATTTTGTACGAGTTTATTACACAAAATATTGTTTTAACAACTTGCTAATTTTTGTTATACGGACGGAATTCGATAGAACGAGGATATGCATCATTTGATCATATATCTAATAACAGAACGAAAATTAATGACGATGCTTAAATGTATCGTCAAACGCATGAACGGCGAAGCGGATATCAATACAATTTGGCGTATAGAAAGTATACATTCTGGATTAACACATAAGATATATGCCGATAACACGTTCCTGTGGGACAATTTCATCGTTATCAAATCAAATGGGTACGAAACTAGAATCAAAGCGGGCTTGCGATTGGAATCGAATCTGAAGTTCGAAACCAAATCGAGAAACTCCTCTAAAAATAATATTAGAAATGAGTAACCTACATTTTTACCTCAAATATGTGGGTGAATGTGTACATCTCGACACCTTTTGATCGATTAGAATCTTCCGGACTACTATAAAATCTTGTTTGTTTACGTTCAACATGACATGTTTACAACTATGTTTTTATAAATGATTAATTAATTTGTATGTATGAGGAGAATGTTCGAGACCATTCGCCGAGGGGTATAATATTGGAATTCAACCTCTGACAAGTCAGTTTTCTTTTGGCGAACAAAGCGTACAAAAATTGAATGCAATCAATTAAAAATATTATAGTGGCTTCATAGTGCATTTTTGTGTTAGTGTTACTATAAGCTTGTTTATTTTCTGCCTGCTCACTTCAATCCTATCTCATCTTAGAAATGTTTGAAACCCGATAAGACTATTTTGTAACAACACTACATGTATGCAGACGGAGTAGCGGAGGATAGCTAGTATTAACTATTCTTCCATAGAACAGTCTAGACGCTCAATACTAACCTTATCCCTCGTGTTCGACAACAAACGAGCCGCACTTCGCATGAATTATACAATTCGCAGACCTTTTTTCGTCTAGAAGTAAAAGTCCTGATCAGCGTCTACCACTCTATTGCTACGGTATCGTAGAAATATTAGCAAAACTTTAAATAGAAATTAGCCATATTAAGATAAAATAATTTTATCACAACAAACATAAAAAATCTCGATTGCATAAAACTGAACTAATAAAAACAAATGGAAACCAGTATTAATGTTAAATTAATTTTAAAAGTCATCCAATCAATTATAGCATATTTGTAGATGATGGCATCGGATTCATGTTTCCTTATTTGCGGCGTGTTTTGCAACTTGTATGCCAAAAATCAACTATTTTAAGTTTTATAATTTTAATATACCCAGCGACACTCCCGCCACCGACATAAACCTACCGACGCATAGTTTATCGAAATAAGTTTAGTAGCTACGAGGGAGCATAGGAACGAGGATACATGCATGCAAACAGGTAAAACACATAACCGTCTTTTTGCGCTTCGCCGCATTCGGTAAAAAGAACATGGTCAAAAGTCGGCATCGTCGCAATAATGCGTTATCACTGCGAAACTCGCCTAAATGGGCTATGTCCAGCGGCCGCCGTGCTGCGGTCGAATACTCGATAATTTTGTATTTTTCCTCGGCGGCCGAGTGGGCGACGCGGCGAGAGCGTGATGTCAGCGCACGCGCAGTTGACGTGCGACACTTGACCAAATAGCTTATAAATAAATAACACAAAGCAAAGTTTTTGCACAATCAGTTGCGACAACAGGACGATCGCGTCCAACTCGAAGCGGCGCAGCGAAACCTCACATTGTAAGAATGATGTCGCCGGCCCTGACAATCCAAGTGTAATCAGTCGCACTGCTCATGCACCAATGTTTTTCACTGTACCCTTAAAGTGTTGCTTGTGAGTGTTACGTCTGTATTCTCGAGGTGACTCCTCAACTGTCTCGACGTTTTCTTGTAGCGCTGTCGCAAAAGGCCGTCGCGAAAGCGACCTCTGTACTTTAACTGTACTTCACTAAATATGGATTTTAATTTTTCGGCACACTTATCAAAATTTTAAAGCTGTTTGTGATTATAGACAATAATAGACAACAAACCGCAGTGGTAGTGGCCAACCGAGAGCTAAAACGGACAAAAAAAACACGTGATCTAGACATTATTCTTTAAATCGATATGAATATATCTAGTGAGAAACCACTGAAAAGGCAATATGTGCGTATGTGTCCGTGGACGGCGGTGATCATCTACTAGTCTCCAGTGACTCGCATGCTCGTTTGGCCCTTGAAATGCTAGAAAAAAAACACATCGGACGTCATAGGCGATCATAAACAAAAGGGGCAGATGAATAGCTAATCATTTGCATTCCCGCCTTGACCTATGCGATGTGTGCGAAACGAAAAAGACTAAACGACCTCGGCGGCACAGCCCGAATGTAAGGACTGCACCTCGCAACTTTAAAAGCGAAATTGGAGATGGCGCCGACGCACTATGGACCGCGGGGGGGAAACATATGTCATAAATCTATAACTCCATTGTTTTTAGAGCTAAAATTTTGAAATTTTGGGATTATGTAGAAGAATAAATAAACTACTAATACAATTCGATAAAACAATTTTAATATAATAATTAACATGGAAAAATTAATTATTGTCAAAAATTACAAATTTAATTTCGAATATTTATTTTTAAGGTATACCTACATAAAAAAAATATAAAACTAATCAAAACATTAATGAGATAGCTAAATCAAACTAAATTTATTGTTATATACCTAATTTTATTCAAAATAAGTCGTTAGTCCGAAAAATCTAATAATTTTTTTGTCTTCCGTTAAAGATTTAGTAATCTTTTAGGAGTTTTCTTAGACTGTAAATTTAAGGTTAGGATGTACAATAAATAATAAAGTATGAAAAACATCTTCATTTGTAGCTTCTCTAGAACATTTTCGCCCTGATGTAGCCTAAATTTTTTGTAATCCTTATGTCTCGATTCCTGTGCATTTCCGAAAACTGGCCAAGGTAAAACAGCATCATATCGTATGATGCTTTCACCATCATTAATATTTTGTGAATAGAAGGCATGTAGTACCAATTATATTGATTTACATAACAGTTTTGCTGTTTCTAAAGCACATTCTCCGAATTGTTCTGGGTTAATTTTATGCCACATGAGACTGGAGGATTGTATGAAATCTTTTGATTAAATCCTCATCAAAACCCGTTATTTCGGCACTACAAGTAAGATTAGAAAAATCTTCTTAATGTATTTCCATTGTTAGAATTACCACTGAACTGTCTTGGCTTATCGATGATCAAACCCATTTCTTTTCGGAATCTTTTTTTTGTATATACCGTTTCTTTTCTTCTTTTTTTTTTTTTGGTTTCTAGGCTTTCGCAGCCCATGTTTTGAAAAGCATATCATAGGACACGTGTAGCACAAATTCCATAAACCTAATCCAGGCATATAATGTAGGCAAGCCGTATCTAAATGTTTCTTCCTTTTCATATTTCGCACTAGCGTCAAATTATTCATTTCGAAGGTTTTGCACCACAAACCTCGCAAACGAGGTTGCATTTGTATCTTTTAAAACATGGCTTTTCATCTATCATAGTCAAAACAACTCATAATTCACTGATACTTGTATTCCGTTTTGTACTATTAGAGAGGTATTAAATTCTGAATTCCATTTTTCATCATATTTATCAAAGTTGATGTTTTTCTAGCGTTTGGCTTCATGTAAATTTTATATTTTCCCATAATTTCCATCAACAATAGATATGTTTGATAACCTAAATCTTATCAAACGTATCTAAACAAAACGCAATCATTCAAAACAAACGATTGCAGTCAATTTCGTGGGCATTCGATAGCTTTAACAGCGTATCATTGATTTAACCATTGCATAATAAAATAAAAAACGTTGAGATAACATACTTCACGTAGTCCTTATATATAGAGCAATTTTCCAAAGAAACCTAATATTCCTAATAATCTATTTAGCTATAATGAAATAGGTATCTACAAATTTAATCTTAATTGCCTTCGAGTTAATAAACTAAATCAATATAAAAAAATTTTTAATCATTGCAAAGTAGTAGTTAAAAATATGTAAAAGTCACTACGCGCCTATCTTCGACGTTTACCGAGTGCGTCTGTATTTAGTATTTCGAATGCATATCGTTAGTTCGCAAGTTTTCGCAAAAAAAAATTGTTTTATTATGTAGCTACATACATTTCTAAAAAAACAGAATAAATTTCCCAACTGAGGCAAACTGAGATAACAATTAAAACTCTAATAGAAATTTAGAAATGCGTGAAAAATCTGCTTCTTGATAAAAATTCCGATTGAAAAATAATTTATAAATAAAATGAAAAAAAAAACGAATAGTTTTAAAGTAGATAAACCAAACATTATTTAAAATAAATTTTAAATTTATGGGTTGCATACTTTTTATGTTACATAACGATGAAGCTGTAGCATGTAAATACACTTAAATAGAAAAGCGGAGTAAGTCAAAGTTTAATTATTTTTTTAAGTAATTTAAATAAACTTCTGGTACTTATAATTTTTGAAATCATACATCTTGATATGTTGGCAACAATATTCTGTCATTTTGTTGAATAAAGGAGAATAATGACTTTAACCATTTTTGGCATATTTCCCTTCCCCGCGTCCTACAGTGCGACGGTCTGCTCTCTGCTGTTACCAAACAATCTCACAATCGACAGGGTTTTCTCCAGGTGCGACGTGTGAGGTCGAGACAGAACTTTGATCGGCGCTTTTCGGGTTAGCGGTGGAGATACGACGATCTCGTTTAATATTCCAATGCGTTTGCAGAGGTATTTAATTTTATGTAGTGCCATTTGTTGTCGAAACCATCGGCATCCTAGTAACAATGCACTCACATGAAAATCCTCTGAATTGTGCTCAAAGGAATTAAAAAAAAGTTGTGAACAATATTTTTTGCAGGCACGATACTTATATGAACAAATTTGAAAAGTAAAACGGTATCAAAATCGTTAGGATCCTTTGAGAGACACCGCACAAACACATACATACACGCACGCACGCACATACACAAATTGCTTAATTAAAATAATAAAAGGCAAATTTCATTACATTTCTGCGTTTAATTTATATCTTTGATACCGACTATTAGAAGGTAAAGACCACCAAATAAAAAATCTAATTTCCTCAATATTGAACCACCGACGTCTGTTATTCGCCACGAGCTAGGTGCAAATGCAAGTCCGAATAATAAATTTTTTGCTCAGTTCAGTTCAAAACATTACATACATAATTAATATTTATTACAATCGTTTTAAAAACAACAATTGTATTATTTTGTATTACCTTTCCAAAAAGAAACCCACAGCAAACACTGTCGTCGTTATTACCTAGGTAACACCTAAAATTTTTAGAACCGGCGACTTGTAAAATGTAAAATAATAACATATTTAAATTTTGTTTGTCTGAACTCAACATGAATTTAACGTGAGAAAATTTAGAAACAATGATTTTATTTGACTTCCGCTACCATTCAAGCCAACAACAAAGTTATAACGGACTTTGGTTGGTTTTCACGATGAAGCTCCATTCGTTGCCACCATGATCGCACTAGTCTTACTGACGATCTGTGTAAGGAACGTCTTTGTCAGGCGCCGAACGAAGACCATATCAGTACTGTGCAACTCATGATAGAGACTGTCAAAAGCGTGACCTGCTAAAAGATTCGGACAAGCTTAGGCATTGATACGAGTCAAGTGCACAAAATCCTTCATGAGCGGTCAAAACGTTTTGAATTCGGTGGATAACTAATTTCACCGAAGCTCATAAAACTCAGTCCTGTTAATTGGTGTCGCAGAAATGATGCAAAGATGCGGGTGATAACTCAAATGCTGTCTGTATACGACACACAGTTACAGATGACGAAAGCTGATTTAGTGTTACGATCACGAAACCAAAATACAGTCTGCTCAGTGGTTGTATCCTTTCGAGAAATTACCTACTAAAGTAAAACAAGGTCGAAGCGTCGGAAATAGACGGTGATCTTTTTCTTTGGAATAATAGGGCATTATGCAACAATTGTTTTAGAAGATAAAAACAGTCACTGCAGGCTGATACATTAACAATTATTTATGTGGAAAAAGTTCGGGAAAAACGACCTCGCGCTAAAATTTACCTTTATTATGACAACACCTCACCACATACCGCCATACAAACAACTAAATATTTGGAGACGTTAGATATAGAAATACTGGCTCACCCGCTTTACAGCCCCTATATGGCACCATATAATTATTATTTCCTAAAAAAAAACTTTGAGGAAAAGGGTTTACGAACACCGAGGAAGCAATGGCTGCATACGAAAAGGCTGTTGAAGCGACCTCTAAGTACAAGTGAGCAAAGTTTTTCTCTCAGTGGTTCCATCGAATGCAGATCGTATTAATGTATGAAGCAAATCACAGATCGCAAAATATATTGATCTCAACGTACAATATTTTTAAATACAAAAATAACTTGTAAGTTTGCAGTTTAGGAAATCAAAAACTCAATTTTCTAAGGACTTTCAGATTGAGCCACATATGTATAAAGAGTTTATTTCTTTTGAGTCGACGTGTGTGACGGAAGAAATAACAACACCAGTTTAACTGTAAAATCCTGATTAAGCGATAATTTAATTACGAAATGAAGTCAGAAAATATTTTCGTTTTAAAAATGAAAAGGATTCTACATCGAAGTGCAAATGATTAAACTGTCGTGACTGTAGTAAAAAACGATAATAGTACATAATTATCTTCCTTATGAAAAGTGAAACGAAAATTTGTTGCTGTTTACTTATAAATGTGTTGTAAAAACAATTATTCATTATTAATAACAATAAACAAATTTACACTCAATATATTTATTATTTCATGAACATACATATACTTTACATTTCCCGAAAAGTTACGGACACTAGACGCTGGACAACAACAATCCGCATATAAAGTACATAGAACCTAAAATTACCCCAAAATCTGATATATTTACTTGTAGTGTACGATTGAAAACTATTTCTATTTGCGTTATCAATCAATTTCAGTCAATTACACGGACGAATACCAACTACAGATAAAAATCTCTCAAGTATGGCTCCATCAATCTCCGCCCTGAATACCTCAATATTAAATCCTCATTCTACTCACAGGGGCAGAACATTAGAATCTTCAATGGTTCAGGATGATTTGACGTCCTTGCGTTAAGAAAAAGTATTACCGCTCTTTTTTGGCCATTTTAAATGAATATATATAAAAGACATTTTATGTACTGGTATAAAAACTGGTGTCATTTCCTTATTACAACCGTTTTTAAGTCCGTACCTGTTCCATAATCGATGGTACTATTTTTTAATTGTATCTATTTATCTGTCTTGAAACTTTAAAGCAATACGATTGGAAAGTTAAATTTTATTTAATACAAAGAGAAAAATAAAAGTCTTAACTTACCCCAAAATAGACTATTAGTATCATAATGTCTATGTTAAACTTTTTCAATAAATTTGTAAACAATGCCCAAGTAAAACAGAGTTCCGAATCAAAAGGATAAAACGGTTCTGCGGTATTCTAATTCGATTTCAGAGAAGACAGTCATCGTTTTGAACACAGAAAACAATTTTCCCTGATTATTCAATTTATCGTTTTTAGTTTTTTGTTACCATATGAAGGCATATTTATTAGAATTTAAAATCAACTAGGTATATAACACATATATTGTCACAAAATATCCCTATCGGGATTTGAAAATAGAAGGAGAATTGAACATAAGCACGTAGAAAAGCAGGTCACCGCACCGAATACAGCTACACCGGATACAGAAAAGCACTACCAAACCATTTAACATTTTTAGTTGATTGCATTTGATTCGTAAATGCTCTGGTCGCCAAAAAAAAAACCGACTCGTTTGAACTGAACGCTCGAAATCCGATATATGTGTGCGTGCACGCGTACAACAAGCTCGTCGCTTAGTTGAACGTATCTACATATCTTGGACGGTTTCAAAACAAAAAAGAAAACATAGAGGTTAATCCCGAAAAACCAGCTGCGACATACTTCATTTATAGCAAAGTTAGGAAAATGCGAATAATTCCGTACAACACCACCTTCCTTCGTATCTCTAACGATTCCATTACGTGGCAAAATTTAGCCATCACGCTCTATAAGCATTTTCTCTTCCGGAATCATATCAAGTGTGTTAGCAAGCTAGTAAGGTTCTATCTATCAGGTGTCAAGAACATTTAGGGTAAAATAATCAATATGTTTCTAAGCAATAAACTACCAATTAGGCCACCTCCGACGAAGATGTCAAAGCCATCGAGATACCGGCTGTCTCAAGAAGTTTTTAGTCCGTACAAGTCGCATACAACCTGCGCGCCTGGGCATACGGACAGCCCAAACGGATTTTCTCGTAGCAAAGGAAAAACTATGAAAATGCACTAGCGACCGTGACCCTCCAGGTTTGTCAGGTACGCATGGGTAATAGTGAGTAAAAAACTACTTAGAATATCATAAATAGTGAAACTGGATAAGGCATATCCAGACATTTAGAGTTTCAATTAAAAATTAATAACAAAATTTTAAACAAAAACATATAATTTACCTTTCCTTTTGAAAAGTTCTTTGTTAGTATTCCAGTTTCAACAACACAATCTCTGAAGTCATCGTCCACTCTCGCCGAATCTTTGTTCAAACGTAACGTCGATGTTTGTGGCGTTTAGTTTGCATTTACCCACAGCCATTATAATAACGTTTTTAAAGCATTCAAATGTATAAAAATGAAAAAAAAACCTGCCGATTTTGATGGCCTTTCCGTAAAAATAACTGATTACATTTCTCCACGTCTAGTAGTGATTTATAATACTTACGTTGATTGTGGTGTTTTTTCGGATGTAACGATGCAAAGTCATTCCATTATTTAAATCTTGTAGTATATCTGACCCTACAAACTTTAGACCGATATTAATATTATCGAAGCTCAGTAAAATATTTAACGCTTATTTTAAATCAACTATTGCGGTATTTTTATAACAATAATTTGATAAACTTTAAACAATTTGGATTTACAAAGGGTCGTTCAACAACCGAAGCCAGTGTTAAGCATTTTCATCAGATTTTTGATGCCTGGGAGAATTCACGGGAAGCAGTTGGTGTTTTTTGTGATTTATCCAAGGCATTTAACTGCGTTCATCATGACACAACGATCAGAAAACTAGATCATTACGGCGTCACGAGTCGATCCCTTGGACTTCTAGAGTCTCATCTAAGTGATAGAAATCAAAAGGTTGACATTAATGATAAAAGATCGTCAGGATCTGCAGTCAATATAGGCATGCCACAGGGTTCAGTTCTTAGACCATTTCTATTACTAGTGTCCATAAATGATCTATCGCATCTTGTTAATAATAGTCATGGAATTGTATTGTTTGTTGATGATACCTCCTTAGTTTTTTAAAATTGATAGGCATCAAGCAGCATTTGATGAAGTAAACAGTGTCATCTCTGAAATGGTTGAGTGGTTTAGTATTAATAATATTCTGCTCAATGAAAGGAAAACAAAATTTGTTAAATTTGCCCTGTCTAATTCTAAATTGATCGACACAAATGTAATGGTCAATAACGAGGTAATGGATATTGTGGACAGGACCTTATTTCTTGATCTCACTTTAGATGAGAAGTTACGAGATTGGGGAAAAGACTTGGTTCTGCAGCATATGCAGTCAAAAGAATTTGGTCACTTACAGATGAAAGTGCCGCGAGACTAGTTTATTTCAAAAATTTTCAAAAAAAAAAAAATTATTTATTCATAACGTATTTTAAGTGTAATTACATTACCTACGAAATAAAGATATATTTGATTTAATTTTATTTGAAATTATAAAGAAAAAAACTATGAAGTAGGGCTGAATTTATAATATTTTGGGGACAGGTATGACGGTGATAATAATCTTAATTTTGACGAAGACCAGTCTCGAGCAATACGACGAATACACTTTCAAACATCCCTAATTGCGTGTATAAGCCTGAAATTCATGGAAAGTGCGATCTATTAAAAAAATCTACGTATAGGCATACTATGATAAAAAAATTAAAAATTTCAACTTTCCTTTTTGACACCAAGCGGTAAAGTCACTGTGCTCATTTTAGGTACATACAAATGTTTGAAATAAATATGCACGAATTATAATAACAACTACATCAATATCAATTACTAGAAGATAATTAAATTTTATTTAAAGCTAATCCTCTATCATCAAAACATTTATTTGATTAGTAATGAAAGTAACAAGTAATAGGACGTAGGTTTAGAAACGAGCAAGTGATTTATTTTGGTAGCCATCCGACAACAAGAGCCACTAGCATTGACTCTGACCGACTTCACTGTGGTGTTCTACTAATTAA
This sequence comes from Eumeta japonica, assembly GCA_005406025.1. Taxonomy (NCBI): domain Eukaryota; kingdom Metazoa; phylum Arthropoda; class Insecta; order Lepidoptera; family Psychidae; genus Eumeta; species Eumeta japonica. The sequence continues at coordinate 91,701 of BGZK01001898.1, forward strand.
AATAGACGATGAATCACGGCGCCCGCGTCGCCCTGTGAGCCGAGCGATCACCTCAGATAGCCGATAAGTCCGCTTTGACGTCAGCGACGGCCGAGACCCGTCGAACTGTCCACTCCCGACGCGCTCGCCGCAAGCGAGGCGAGGGCAGCCGTCAATATACGGCTTGAGGGCGCGTAAACACGCCAAGTGATATATTGTTAAAACTCATGAAATGACCGCCGCGATGGCCAAGTGGGTCATTTACTAACTGATATTTCATTTAAATGAGGAATAATATTATATCAGTGGAACAGAGGGTTGGTAATTTAGTATTTAGAAAAGCAGCTCGGGAGAATAACTTAGATATATAAACATACAGAAGGTTAGAGGAGAGTTAACAGTCAATTGAAAACAACAGTTAACATGAAATAGAAACAATAAATCAACAGTTCGGATAATATTTCGATTGGGAAATCATATGTACGGAAGGCAGCCATATATATACCACATAAGGTAATAATAGTACAATTTATAACGTCCTAGTAAAATTGCATTGAGGTTGCGTGCTTGAGTTCAATATAAAGATTTTACGGAAAACCCAAAACTACATTTAAAATTCTATATATACCACTATACGGTACCTTAACTTATTATTTTATCTTAACTTACCACTTAGTAAATAAGTGGTAATCTTCATCGTAATCCTAATCCTTAAAGTCCTTTAAGATAGAATGGCATCAACAGCCCCAAACCCGCAACGAACCAACGTGTAGGACCAAAGCCTTTCAATCTACAATAAATAATGCTAATTCCCTTGCAACGTGGTGAGACAACCTGACATCAGGTCACTACGGACTGGTATTAGCGCATATCTACAACGCCCCACAGACCCAAATTAATCCTTACGAACTTTAAGTCTAGTCTTGTTCTAGTTTTATTTAAAATTATTAATTTTAAATAAAACTAGAACAAATACAACGCGACGTGAGAACGAAACATCCTCGGAGTAAGACGTTTTGTTATTCGAATTCAAATCATTAGTGGGCTGGACCGATAGCCGAATAATCGGCTGGCGGTCCAGCCCACTAACGATTTATGTAAGAACCATATTCTAGGATATGAAAAGTGCTCCGTTGAAAGAGCTATGCGAATACTCAAGGTGCGGAAACTCGTGGAAAACGCGACCTCGATTACCTCTCATTCTTCGAATGATATCTATTAGCGTCGTCGAGGCATTAAGTACTTAAATGATCAGAACAGACTGCCACATCTCATCCTTCTATTAATCGCGTATTCACGTGACCAGAATTCAAGCACAGGGTCGACAACAGCAGGCCTCCGTCGAGGTAGCGCCGGCGCACGCATTGTACTATGTACAACGATAATAAACCCCAACAAAAATACACTGCAGAACGCCACCGCGACGCGCCACGCCAATGTTTACGGCCCGGCGCAGACTCGCAGCACTGCTAAATATAGATCGGCGAGAACAATCGTACGCTTGCCGCATATCGCCGTCGCCGACTGGGAGTCGTGCGCGCGCGACTTTAACCCTAAAAAAGACACAAACCCAAAACAAAGAAGATAGGTTAATTACACCTTTTTAAAAAATATAAATGTAAAAATACAATAGCACTACCAATATGAAATAATGTAACATCACGAAAAATACACAAGGAAGCAAATGAATGATTAAAATATAGAACAAAAGTACTAGATAGGAAATCAATAACGATAACAAAGTAGCAAAGATAACAATAATAGTCATGGGCGTTTAGGGCCGAACTGTCACATTTGTGACCGTGCCGGAGTTTAGGTCACACGCCGATTAATGCCCTTTTAGTGTCATTATAACCTCACAACTACTTCCCAGAAGGGCAGGCAGAGATAACAGATCTCCATATAGTACGATCTTTGCATATCTCTGTCGTTTGACTGATTGCTATCAATTTTTTTCATGCAAGCTCGTCGGTTTCAGGTGCTTAAAATTTGATCCTTTTTTAATATGCCACCAATTTAGTCCGCATAGGATTTTCTAAGGCGAGCCTTGCAGACCCTTCCATCACATATTTACTCTCTATAGATTTGTTTTGTCAGTCTATTTTCATCCATTTGTCCAGATGGCCAAACCACTACAACATACCTTTTTCTACACTTTCTTTACTACAACTTCAAACCAAACTACTTTCTAACATCACTGTTCCTACATCTATCTTTCAAAGACCCTACAGAAATCGCATTTCCACTGCTCGGAGTACCTTTTACTACTCAAGTCACTAAATATTATCTTAAACCATAGATAGCGTTTTCTAACATCAATATTCGTACATCTATCTTTCAAAACCCTACGGAGATCGTATTTCCACTACTATGATTTCATTTTCATATTCTACAATATTCAACTTTCACTTAAACATAGGGATTAGGACTCAAACGCGCTTGTTAAGAGATGTTTTTACTATTCACCATACCAAGCAGAGTTCAATCCACTTTACTTCCCGCGTTCGTCCCTTCGTTTAACATCTCCATCATCTTTACCGTCATCGTAAACAGACCACCAACTATACCAACTCTTTCACTTGTTTAACTTTCTGACCTCCTACACATATATCGCATTCAATCATGCTTTCGTTTTCTTCAAACACCTTAGTCTCACATGTATTTTCATACCTCTCTTCTTAACTATATGAACACACGCGACCCAAATGTGTTCCCACACTTATCACGCGCATTACTCCAACCTCGGAGCGGTCGTTAAACGTTACATTACTTATCCAAACCCTAGCCGGGCGAGGTAGCAAAGCTCGACGCGCGCTGGCCGCGCGCCAGGACGCACGCGGGCGCCCGACGCCCAGCTCCATTCAGCGTTAGGGGCCGACCTTGCGGAGATTCCGATAAGCGAGATCTCCACGAATCGAAATGGAAAAATAAACTGTGCAGCCACCGATTCGTTTGACCGTCGAGATCTTAGCTTAGATTGCTGCCGATACAGTCGTTGACGATACGAGCGAAGCGTGCATTTCAAAGATTTATGTATAACCTATGAAATAAAGAGATTTGTTAATTTGAATACATTTCTGTAGAATAATTAACAAGAATCCGAAATCGGGATCAATATCGTAATCGAGAACGAGAGCGCGATTGGAAAAAAAGAGAGACACAAGATTGAAATAGAGAATAAGCCGAATTGAAACTAACTGTGAAATTAGAACTTAAATAGAAAACGGGATCGAATCGGTATCAATGACAGCGAGATTACTCGATAGAGAAAATGACGAATTAATTATATTTCTATGCGGGCGGAGTAGTGGGCAAAAGCTAGTAATTACGTATTTCATCGCTGGTACACATTTCATAGACAAGAATAGTATCATGACATGTGGAGATGATCAAGGCTACTAATAGACCGACGGAGACCACCTGCCGTCGAAGGTGTTAAGAATTTTCGGGAGCAAACAGCACACCGGTATTTCCATTTGAGAAAAGCTACTTCTAAAATTATGGAATAGAAAGATTAAAATAAATTTCAATGTAATCAATTATTACTCAAACTAAATAATTCTTAGCAGAAAGTTTATATTTCTTACTATCCTGTACGTAGGATTGTAAAATCCTACGTACAGGATAGATAGTCAATTCAACATGGGTTTTATAAAAACTCATGTTGAATTTTGATTGTGCTAATTTTTTCTAGTTTGAATAAATGATATATAAAATAATTCTATATTACGGTTTGCATTACAAATTACAACATTTACGCTTTGGAAATAGCAGCAACAAAAAGTGCGAAAAATATATAAGCTGCTCCAGAGAAACACTCGTGTTTCTTTAGAACAAGCGCCGTTTGTAAACACGCTCTGAGAGAGAACACATATCATTAAATCGTTTGCGCCGTGTTCAAAGAGCTAGTTCGTGCTAACGTACAATATTTCACTAATAAAACTGTTGAAAGTAATTTTTGTGGAGGATCTATGTTCAGCTGTATCATATTTTTCCTGCAAAATGCCCATACAAAACTACATAGAGCGCTCTGCATTCATTTATTAAAAATCGGTCAAGTGCGTGTCGGATTTCGGAATTTCGTGACGTAATTACCTAAAGTCCACGCGCAACTTTCTCTACCTACTTCACATTTCCACAGAAAGCCAACAAACGGAAGAAGCATAACCGTTCCTTTATGAACTGTTTCCGAAAATATGATTTTTTTTTCCAAACTTCCCCGTGATATCATCTCCATTATATTATCTAAAAGGCTTTGTACACGTATTTTTTCTCAAAATTTCCCGTTTAGCAGCTCGGAAAAGTAACGACAGGAGAGTGGCAAAAATAAATAATTTTCGATGCAAAATCTAAGGTTCGAGTCTAAGTTTAAGAATAGTTTACAGTTGCAATATTCGTTTCACGGTACTCAATCATAATAATATAAAACTTAACTACATAGAAGTCGACTGGAAGTATAGACCGCAACGATATATTACGATTATTTCAGGGTCAAACGGCTCTTACAGCCCGCAGCGAACGCCGCTCACGTATCACATTTTACAGTTCTGGACATTGCGCGCACGCAGGCGCTAATGTAACAGAGCCACATTTACAATATAATTTACGGCTTTCTATTTCGAAACGTAATTAATAATAGAGCAAAATTTAATTAAAACCTTAGACCGTGCTTTTGGCCCCGGCCAG